>JABUQX010001242.1:7500-10000 GCA_015478945.1 Trachelipus rathkii
TGTGTGCGAGCTCGCTCATGTGTGTGTGTGTATGTGGATTGAGTAAAAGTGTAAAGTTTTAACTATTAGTAATTACTGTGTGTGTGAGCTTGTGGGTGTTTGTCCGTGTATGTGTGGCTGTTTGTATGACTAGTCAGAGTAGATGTGGGGGTGGGCGCAGGCGGGGTTTTCCATTGACTTTGCCAACGTGCGTGGCCTACGTGCTAACCATGAATCTGTGGAATATCACCTCTCCAACTCTCAGCCTAACATTTTATTACTGTCTGAGACCCAGCTGGCCAGGGATTCTTTTTCAAATAAACTTAATATCTCCAACTATAACTTTTTCTATAATTTCTGACTTAATGGTGGAGTCTGTGCCTATATAAACATAAACACTACCTGTAACCACGTCTCGAAGAATCTTGAATCTCCTAACTTCGCTGTTCTATGGCTTAAAATCTTTCTCCCTACTGCAATCATTATCTTGTGTTTCTGCTACTGCTCCCTAATGGAACAGATTTTCACGTTCTTTTTGACTATCTACTACTCCTGCATGAGACTGTTAATTCTTCTGCAATTCCAAATGCTGAGGTTCCTGCTATTTAGGGATTTCAACGTCCACCACACTGACTGGTTGGGCTCTCTCAGCACTGATGGCAGGTGGGGAGGAGGCCAAAACATTCAGTATTCTCAACGATACTGGAAACAGTTTTATTAAGGAACCTACACATATCCCAGATCGACCTAACCAATTCTTGAGCACGCTCGACTTAATGTTCCACCACTACTTGCTTCTCGTTGTAATACACCATTCTTTCCTCTATTGGTAACTACTGACCAACAATCTTATATCTCTTAATTTTACATACTTTTTCTCAGCAGCTCTCCACCATGCCCAAACGTAATTTCTGCACTTTAATCGGGCTAAAATTGGGAAGCATGCGTCGTTTTCTTGCTAACTACTCCTGGAATTAATCCTGCTTTGACTCGGGGGATGCTTCGGTATCCGCTGAGAAGGTAGGGACCATAATCACCAATGGGATAAGCAGGTTCATTCCACCTTCAGCTAAATCTTTTTCTCCTCAAAATCCATGGTTTAATGGAGCTTGTTCTCGCACCAATTCAGGAGAGAGACATTGGCGTATCGGCCAGGAAAAACTCTCGTTCTCCCTATCACTCTTAATTAATTTTTCACCTTCTGCTCGGAATCGTTGGCAAGGTTACTATTCGACAGGGCTAATGGCGCTTAATTAAAAGAAAGTGCGCCAACCTGCTTTGTTCTCCTACTGATAAAAATTCTGGCCTCTTCCCAAAAACATCTCTAGCAATTTTTGAATGCTGCTTTGGTCCTTATATCAAAACTGATGTTTAGAGTCTTTACCAAAACTCTTTTCTGTAGCCAACTCTTCTTTTGAAAAGGCCAATCTCTTATCGCCCTATAGCTCTCACTTGAAATCTATCTAAATCTTTGAAACTCTTCTTAGCTCTCATTTCCTGCATCATCTGGAGTCTCATTCCCTTTCAGATCATCAGTATGGGTTTCGACGCTCGAGTCAACTGGTGACATAATTTCCTATCTAACTGATTTATGGTCCTTCTGCCTTAGGGACTATGGGGAATCTTGAGTTGGTGCGCTTGACATATACCAAAGCTTTTGACCGGGTAATAGCAACGCGTCGCTGCTCTCGAAGCTCTTCCTTTGGGTTTCCTCCTTTTCTTTGCTTAATCATGTCAGTTTTCTTTTCGATAACTCCATATCAGCACTCGTTGATGGAGCGTCATCTTCCTTCCTTTCGCTGTGAATTGTGGTGTCCTCAAGGTTCGGCGGTTTACTCTCCACTTTATTCCTTCTTTTCATACAAGCTCTCCTCAGCTTGTACTTGCTAACTCTGTTCACATCTTATGCCGATGACTCAACTCTATATTCTTCTACTTCTTTCAAATCTGCTCTCTTTTGCATCTAGATTTGCCTCTCGTGTCTTCATTTTTCCGATTCTTTTCTTGCGGATCTGAATAGAATTTCCCGGTGGAGTCAATGCAAACTTGTTAAAAATTCAACTCTTTAAAGCTCAACTCTTTACATCTCTGCTCTCAAAAACACTCTCCACTTTCCTATTTCTTCGACGGTCTAAACGTCTTACCTGTGAATAACATAAACATTCTGTCTCAAACATAAACAACAAATATCTGGAAACCTCATATTTTACAATGGGTTGCTAAGGTGGCCTCAAAGAGCTGGGAGTTCTGTTCGGGTTGCCCACGACGAGCAATCTTCTTTTCCTCTGAACAGCTTACTCAGCTTATATAAGGGGCCTCGGGGGGGGGGCTCACAACGGTTCACCCTTCTTTGATGGGGTTTGAGTCTAAAAAAAAAAAAATTATAAACTTTTTGTTACTTTTAAACTCCGCGATCTCTGCGACGTAACGTTGGCGCACTATACTCTTTTTCTATATATCCGGTACTAGCGGCAAAATGCTTCGGGGGAGTTGACCTCTCGTATTCCACCACCCTTGCGTC
>JABUQX010001242.1:12500-15594 GCA_015478945.1 Trachelipus rathkii
TGTATTATGTACGGTCGAAGAAGTGATCGCTTCGGGGATCACTGAGTTGTTTTTTTATACCCCTTGCTGCGCCTGCTTCAGCGAGTCCGAGTCACACATGCACGGACTGCACAGGTCGCGCAGCGCCCGCAGCCGCCCCCGCCGCACTCTGGCTCCGGGAACAAATTCTATATAGAGTTAGATGTCTATCGCTATCGAGCTAGACAGAAATGTTGGACGCGTGGTTAGAGGATGAGTGACGTACTCGTTCGTATACGAAGTTACGTCCCCCACTGGGGTCTACCGAAGGGGGGAACGCCCCCCCTAGAAAAAAAGTTAAGTTGTTCGTATAGAAAGTTGAAATTTGGGTGAGTGGTATTCAGGAGTTGCGTTTCTAGAGTAGGAATTGGGTATTGGGATCGCTGGAGGGAGTTGGCTCCGGAGAACCGGTGCTGGAGCGCCTGGCGGTGCCCGTATGTTAATAAACATCGGTATTAACGACGGAATGGTTGGTGTGCTTTATATTGTTATTGGTCGTGTAGATTTCGAAATAATGGTTTCATAATTAATAGTGAAAAAATAAATAAATAGATAAATAATTAAATAAATAAATAGATAAATAGATCATAAATAAATAATAAAACTAATTTCTTATTCTTTTTATTGTTTTATATACTGTACAATTTCGTTTTTACGATATCGCCTAGAAGCAGGTAAGTCACGTAGAATAAACACTATGCACCTCGCCACCTGACCATGCTGTGATTATTTGATCTAGTTGCATGTAAGGTGAAATTGTGTTACTAACATTGTAGACGTTTTACAACCTAAGGAGTGAAGTCAGCTAAATCAACCCTGGATCCAAGCACCTCTGCATCTGTGATTATTGATCCTATTGATTAAGGTTAAATTTTTTACTAAAATTGTACGTTTTACATACCCAAAGCAGTAATCACTAAATCAAACGCGATATCCCAACGATCCTCCTGACGCATCTGTGATCTATTGACTATTGATTAAGGCAAATTTTTACTAAAATTGTAACGTTTTACATACCTAAAATCAGTAAAATAGTAAATCAAACCACGCATCAGCCGCATCCGGCCACCCTCATCGACCATCCTTGATGCTATTGATCTATTGATCAATTGATTCAAGTCAATTATTCGAGTATAATTTTAAAACAATACATAAAATCAAGTTCTTTATACAAAGCTCAATCAATATATGTTGACGTAACAAAGTTTTCACATAATTGAAGTTTACTTAGTACTTGACTTCGAATATAACCCAAACGAAAACTTAGCACAATTTTAAACATGAATACGGTCACGCTAACCAAGTTTCACACACTTAACAACATAAAGTAACTAATATAGCATCAAAAACGTAACCACTTACACTTTCTCATATCGCTATTATTCTTACATTTAAGACGGTAATATTTAACAAATTTCTCACAAACGATTGGTTAATTATCAAACGATCAATGAGTATACTCTAACCATAGATAAGGTGTTCAGCATCAATAAAGCTAGCATATCGTTACATGAACTAAGAAAATAGTAAAAGGCAAACCTATCAAAACCTTAACACGAATAGAGCTGATTAACAATTAACAAAGTTACCACTTAACAGCTTGTAAGGCAACTAACATAAGCAGAGCAAACGTACTTTTAGTTCACACTTTGTTCAAGTATATCTTAACATAAGATGTTAATTTACATTTAACATGGTAATGATTTTAAACAAAATTTACCATAACGGTTGTGTATTATCATACAGACCAGCGAGAAGTATGCTAACATAAAGAGTTTTCACATTAATAACCAACGTAAATTGCTAGAACTAAGATATATATACAACGACAAACCTGATAGCGCTTAAGCAGGAAAAGACTGGTAACTTAACAAGGTCGACTTATCACAGAAAAGTGACTAACAAGACCATACAAACATAATCATTCGTACTGTTGATCAAACATATCACCATGAATGACAGACTGTTTAGATGTTCCATTTAAAACCTAACAGTTCTAAATATTTACCAAAATTGTAGCATAACCTATCCTACACTTAGCATAATACCTATAGGGTAAAGACAAACAAAGTAAAAGTTTTTATTCTCTGTAAAGCTAAACTATGAAACATACATAGCTTACACACACACACACAAACAATGGCTGCACGAATAAACAGCCGGCCCCAACCTCTTAAACAACAAAGCGTACATTAAGGGACAGTAAAACAAGTTTTCAGGTGTATAACATATAATTTCAATAAAAAGAACATTAAATAAATAAATATTTCTATTTTATAGTATTTTTTATTTTAAATATATTTAATCCATCTAATAGGGGGACATAGGATTTGTGAAAATTTGAGAGTTCGTATATGTTTCTCCACAGAGATTCAACACATCAGATAGAGATGTAAGGCTAAATAAAACGCTCGCACTAACCATTTTTCTGCATATTTTTGGTTCACCGAGCATCATCGCTCACCGCCAGAGAGAATAAACGTATCCTGGTGATAGGTTATTAAGGCATCTTCTGTATCTTGATTATACCGGGACCACATGTTTCGGTGTAAATATCGTAGATTACACATGAGCTATATGATTAAGTCATCGAGTATGGTCACATCTTAAGAATGAGAACTTTAAGTCGTTTTCATATAACAAGCTGTTAAATTTTCAGATGACGAACAATGAAACCTATCACAACGTACGCATGAATGTGACCGCATCATTGGGTTTCCAATAGTCTGCGTACAATCAATCTACTTTTAACATTATCAGATGCAGTGAAAGCAACATTTATTCTATTATAGCTCAAGCTGTCACCTTTGATTTCAGCAGGAGGCGATTTGTCTCAGATGACACAGTACTCATTTTTACGCAAGCTTCAACCGCTGTCGATAATCTTGAAGGAATTCTTTCAACGATATGATTAAAAGGTCTATTAGTGCCACTCCAATTGGAATAGGCAAGTATTGCTTTCCATTCGTTTTACGAAAGAAAATGTAATTGACACATCGTTGGGTATTACGAAAGTCTGCGTGAAGATATCAACAACAGACGTGGAGTATGCGGGGAGATGTCATGCGTAAACAGT
>JABUQX010001243.1:0-5000 GCA_015478945.1 Trachelipus rathkii
GAGAGAGAGAGAAGAGAGAGTGCGAGAGAACATGGCAACGCGTAGAGCCTAGAGAGAAGAGTACTGATGACGAGCCCGAGGCCCCTCCGACGACGAGAGGAGAGAGCAGAGGAGAAGACGAAGATGACGAGAAGATGAGCCAAAGACAAGAGGACTCGCCGGATGAGCGGAGAGAGCAAGACGGAGAAGGACAGAGAAGATGACGAGAGAGAGTAGAGAGACCGAGAGAGAAGAGAGTGAGGAGAGATGAGAGAGAGCAGAGAGAGAGAAAGAGAGAGATGAGGAGAGCAGAGACGAGGAGAGAGAGATGAGGAGGGACGGAGCTCTGATGAGCAAATGAGACCGAGAGAGACGAGATGAGAGACAGGAGAGAGAGAGATCAGACGTATCGCGAGAAGGTAGACGAGAGAGAGAAGAGAGAGAGAGAGAGAGGAGAGAGAGAGAGAGAGAGAGAGAGAGAGAGAGTATTTAAAGGTAAGTAATATTTAATTGTTTCACCGATAACGAGACTCACATATTTCAATATTTTATACATATTCTGCCAATATAGCTACCACGATATCGATGTACTTACTCCTAAAGAGAAACTCAAAAAACAAACGTTATATTACCTATGGGATGAACTTCAAAGAATACGAGGGGGACTTTGACTACTGCTGCAAACATAGAGTTATGTAAATTCCTTGAGGCAGTCATGCAAATCTTGAAGAAGAGGACGGCTCTGATCAAGACACAAACCAAGAGTGCCACAGTCATACCTTAACAGTTAAAATGAATATGATCAATAATTACACATTCGATTCTATAACTTAATCTAGGTTTAATAATTATGCTTGGAAGAAAGCTGGTTACAACCCGCCTCATACCAGAAAATATAAATCAATCCTAATTAATAATAATCTGCCTGGCGAAGATTCAGAAAGGTTACTCGCTTAAATATTGGAGTGGTAGTTTTCCGTTATTTACACCATTAGAATATGAATAAATCTGTTTCATTAATTAAGACATAACACAGAAAAAGATCTATACTAGAGATGGGCAAAATCGTTCATGAATCTGAACGACAAATCACCAAAGATATGTAAAAAAAAAAAAACTATAACAAGTATTAATCTTCGTTTCTATTATTTTCCACCGCCCTAATTTTGAACAAACAAACAAATTTCAAAAAAATCATTTGAGAAGATTCCAGATTCGCTAGAGAATGCTGCGAAACGTCCGCAATATTTTTTCATAGTCTAGCGAATATGACATCTTTCAATGATTGATTTAGTTTATTTAAAATTACGAAGATTGAAAAATAAAAGAAACAATATAGAGAATACTTTGGTCTAGTATTTTTTTTTTTTTTTAAATAACTTTGGTGATTTGTTGTTCGGACTCATGAACAATTTTGGACATCTCTAATTTATACTATTTCCAGACTGATTTAGATTCGCTTTTTGTAAAGCGAGCCTAAAAGTGTAACAGTGATAATGGTGAATAAAATAAAAAGATATTAAAAAGATATTAATGAATAAATTGATAATAGAATGTAGTTTTTGCCTAAAAGTAAAGCAATTGCGAATTTATTGATAAGAGAATACAACACCCAAAAAAGTATTAAATTCATTAAATAAAAAAAAATCGTAACAATGTCCTAAAAAGTATCAAAATATCAATATCAATTTACCATACTCTACAATGTTTAACACTTATTAATGATTTTAAAAAATGATACAAGGTCGATAAAAAAGAAAAAAAATGTTAACATTAAAAGCGAGTTTGTCTACCTTGCATAATTCACATACACGCGAGCACGCAAGGTCAAGTTTTTTATATAACAAAGAATATTTGAAATCATGTCATTTAATCTAAATTGGTCATAACGTTTAAAAAGTATAAGTAGTTGTTTTGATACGTAAATTGATATTCATCTTCAAATAATTTCCCCCCCCCCCCCCCATTGAAGAACAACAGCTTTAAATTATTTTCGAAAATACTCATCGGAAAATGGTCGAGTAAAATAAGTTTATATATATTTGATACTCATATTAATTAACTAAAAATATATCCATGATGTAGACGTACCTGTATATACATTTATATAATTTGCGCGATCTGCGTCACTTAACGCGAAGAAAGTTTCATTTAAAGATGGCGACCAATTCCCGAAGGTGTTATTTTGAGATTGCAAGTCCAAATATTCGCCATTAAGTTGTTCGGCGTTAGTCCTACAGAAATAGATAAAATAAATTAAATTTAATTTGCTTTCGCCATAATTAGGGCGTAAAGTTTTGACTTTACTTGCTGACATCATTTAAAATTTAAATAATGTCAGCAGGTAATGATTTAAATTAATGATTTAAATTTTAAATCATTCATAATCATTTTCAAGGTAAATGTCTGATCAATACACATCAAGTTTATGCTTTAATTTACATTAAATTTTCCATTTCTGATGAAAAATGAAGAAAAAAAAGACGGGTTTCATGAAAGTAATATATATATATATATATATAATACTATATATATTATATATATATATATATATATATATATATATATAATATATATATATATATATATATATATATATAAATATAAATATATATATATATATATATATATATATATATATATATATATATATATAACACTTTTTAGCTCATGAAGCAAATTAAATAAATTATATAAATATAGATTATTATTATTATTATTATTATCCTATCTCAATTATTATTATTATTACTATTATTATTATATTCTCCACGTTATTATGATTATTATTGTATTATTACAAAATCATTATTTTACCCAATAAGGAAAGCCAGTAATCAATCCAGTATAGAATAACTGGCTACCAATATTGAAAATGAAGAGGAGGAATGTCCCGACGACGCCTCCTCCAGCCATGAAGTATTTCATATAAACTTTAAAGCCAATGGACCCTGTAAGCTTCTTTTCTGTTCCTAATTCTTTTCGACTATCCTTAACCTTTAAAGTAATATATATATATATATATATATATATATATATATCTAATAATATTCATTCTCCCTCACGATATATATATATAATATATATATATATTATATATATGATATATGTATATTTATGTTATATATATTATTTTTTATATAAATATTATATATACTTATTATATATATATATATATTGCAAGAAATTGGGTTATTTATATGTCATTTTGAAAGTAAAATAGATTATCTTGAGTCTCCCTTCGATAATAAACTTTTTCTCTGTGTTTTATATTTCTGCGCTTTTGTTTTTGTTAGCTACTTTCAAATGCATTTTAGATTCTACTTAAATTATATATATAGTATAAATTTAGTTCTACTAATTTTTTAGATATAAGTTAACTGATAATTTTGTTTAAAACTAAAATTTCATGCATCTTAGCACCTAATAAATACTTTAGTTATTGCTATTTTACAAGTTTTCTTTAATCTAAATTTCATTTAATGGTTAACTATAGTATTTCAAGTTATTGATTTTCTTGCATTAGTCCTAACGTTATTAAGTATTTTATTAATTTCTTTTATTATTTTTATTTATTTTATTAAATATTATTTCTTAAAAAATTATTATTTATTAGGTATAGTATTTATTAACTTCTTAAATCGATCTTTTAAACCTTCTGAGCTCATCAAAAATGTCTATCGCCTGCTTCAGTTCTCTCCAATTTTTTAGTTTGACTCACACATTTTTGTGCTACAAAAACTCAGATGTTTATTAAATTAGACTGTTATATTATTATACCAGTAAATGATTATTTAATTATTTTTCTTACTCATTATTTAATATAATTCACGTTTACTTATGTAGTATTGTTAAGCTATTTTAACTTGCAGCAATTATCATTATTTATCATAGGTAGATTTATGAACACATCACGGTGAAACTTTCTTTTTTATTTTATTAGATTTTCTTGTTTCTAAAAATTAAGTTTATTTATTAGTTATTTAAGTTATATAATTAGCTTAAATGTGTTATCACTGACCTGATAATTTTTATTGATTATTATAATTATTTGCAAGGATATATTTTATTAATAAAAGGTTTAATAACGATTAAGAGAATTTTAGGCTTTGCGTTAATAATTAATTTTCAACAGTATTTATAATGTAAATATGTGTAATATAAAAAATGATTTAGTTACCCTTTATTTTACACAATGTATGAAGTATTTCGATTTTATTTGTATCATTTATTTTAAATAAGGTTTGTAAATATTATTTAGTTATAATTTTATAATATTAAGAACACGACTTTTGAAACTTCTTTCCGGAATATCTCAGCCACCAGGTACAAGAAACTGGGAAAGTCCGAAGAATTGAAGGATATCTTCCTATTTCTCTCTGGCAACTAGTTTAACTACATTTGAGAAGTTTTAACTTTTCAGCCAACCTTAACTGATAACTAGTTCGTATTAGTGTATCTGCATATTGGCAGTTGGTATTGCTCTCAAAGGTTAAGTGGTTTCCCTGCACTTCGGAGCTTAGTCACTAGTTTGCGCAAGGACTTGTGCCCCCACTAGATAGTTGGTACTATCGACCGAACATTATTAGTCATTCCTCGAGTCGGCTCGTTGGTATTAAGCTGACGAACAGGTCATCAGTTGGTACTGAAGCTTGTATTATTTCGCAGTAGGTACTGCTCGCAAACCTTAATTGGTTTCCCTGCTCTTTGAAGCTTAGTCACTAATTGGTACTAGGACGAAAACGCAGGCCATTAGTTGGTACTAGGATCTGTGCCTCCACTAGATAGTTGGTACTAGGCAGACGAGCAGGTTATTAGTTGGTGCCAAAATCCGTTTTATCGCGGTAGTCGTTACTACCTCCAAGTTGTAATCAAGTTGCCCCCTTCTTTTGTATTGTATCACTTCCCCTTTTTTTGTGCAAATATGAACCTGTCACACTTACTCCGAAGAATGTATCATGCTACCATATGTTATTGTGCTATAATAAATCTACTTAATGTACACGTTAATAGCTTTGCCT
>JABUQX010001243.1:10000-20000 GCA_015478945.1 Trachelipus rathkii
TTAGATACTGCAAGTACAAGTACTCCAAAAAATGTACTTAAGTACAAGTACAAGCACTTGTACTTGAACCCAAGCTGATATTATTATATATATATATATATTATATATATATAATATATATATAATATATATATATTATATATATTATATATATATATATATATATATATATTAATATATTATATATATATATATAATATATATAATATAATCTTCTTCTTCTTCATCTTCCTTATATTTTTCCCAAGAATGGGAGTAAGGTGTGCGACGGGGCATCGGAAAAGAAAAGCAGTAAAGAACATGCAGCAAGTCGAAAAGAAAGCCAGCCAAGCCCAGCCTTTACCGCCCCCTCAGTACCATTAATTAGTGGGAACCCAACAGTCAGAAAATCCACCCTAAAGCCTCATGGGCAGCGATGAACCCTCACTATGGTAGATCGTCAAGTGTAGGGTTCATTCCTTGGCCAGGTGGGCCACAACATACCCCCTCACAAAACCCCGCCATTCACCCCTGTTATACACCTTTCTTCTCGCCTCTACCAGCTCACATTTCTCTCCTTCAAAAATTCTTACTGACTCAATCCCTTTTTCTTCGTCTCCCAGCCGGTCGGTTCGCAACACACTCGCCACTATACATCCGCTTAACCAAACCGACTATCATTCAATCTTTCTTGTATATGACCAAACCATCTCACATACTTTCATTTATTCTCTCATCTTACCCCTTTCTTCACACCACACCTCTCTCTAATATATTCATTCCTCTCTTTATCAATTCTTCTCACACCTAAGCACACCCTCAGATTGTCCATCTGAACACATTGACTTTAGATCTATTCTTCTTATTCGCAGACGATCAGTCTCACTACTTAAATAACACAGGTAAGAAACATACCTCATGTAAAACCCTAGCACACTCAATGACTTAGTCCTTTACATTCACCACGATTTAATTGCACCAGCGCCACCTTCCTGCCATACACAACCTTCCTACTACACACTCTGCATCGTCGTTCCCTTCTCATTTCCAACCTATACCCTCAGATATTTATAAACTCAGACACTTGTTAGCAGCTGCTCACCTCAACATACTTCAACACTGAGAGTGTCCTCAAGTCACACGCATAAATCTTTACTCTTATTCGTTTACTTTCAAGCCCCTCCTTTACACACCCTGCCAAATCTCTCTACAATCCTCTCAAACTTTCTTCGATTGCCCACACAGAAACCAACATCCGCAATAATAGTAGGTAAGGGCAACCTCACTCATCTCCATTCTCCACCATTCTACCACCATTTCCTGCATCACCCACCATCGAATTCTTTTCATAACCATCCATATACAAATTGAATAACCAAGGAGACATAACACAACCCTGTCTTACTTCGCTGTTAATTAATCCTAAACCAATCACATTGACACCATTTATTCTTACAACACGCTTCACTATCGTCATACATACTTTTGATTTCCATTCGATGCTACCACCACCCCATATATCACTAACAACTGCCATAAACCTTCCCTATTAACTCATCATACGCCTGTTGCAAATCTATAAAACCTAAAATACAATTTTATTCTTCTTCTCTCCGTCATTTTCTCAATCATTTGTTTCATCAATGTTAAGCTTTGCATCCAACACATCTCTACCACTCCCTAAACGCACTTGTTCTTCACCAATCAGCCCTTCAAGTCACTCGACGCACTCTTTCGACCAAAATACCAGCATATACCTTCTACAATACCAATAAAACTTTTCCCCTAATATTCTTACGTTCCTTTTTCTTCCCTTCACCCTTATATAAGGGTATATTACCGCTCTCCTCCAAATCCCTTGGAACTATACCTCTATAAACGCTTTATTACACAGCTTCTCAAATCCAATAATCACCATCTTCTCGCCTCCGTCTTGATCATTTCACCCAGTAATTTCATCTATACTGCAGAATTTACCATTCTTCAACTTTTTCACATCTACCCATTACATCCTCCTTACTAATAACCTCATCCCCAAATACCTATTCCTTCTTCACCATCAAACCCGCACACACATTCACTATCACCTCTTCATTATGTTATATTGTGCCGATTTTCGAAGTGTTCTTTCCACACTCCTCTCACATCATTTCATCAGTTACAAAGGCACCATCCCTATCATTATTCTAAGCAAATTCCCTTATTCTCACTTCTTAACCTTTCGCGCTTCCTTGCAGAAGAGCTTCCTATTCCTTGTAAGTCCTATATATATATATATTTATATTCTTATATATATTATTATATATATATACATATATATATATATATATATATATATATATATATATATATATATATATATATATATATATATATATATATATTAATATATATATATAATATATATATATATAATATATAATATATATAATATATATATATATATATTATATTATATTATATATATATATATTATACTATATATATATATATTTATATTATATATATATTATATATTATATAATATAATATATATATATGATATATATGATTTGAGTCGCCGCCTCTCATACGAGAGGACGCTGTTTCAAATCCTCCGCGTAGGCATTTGGAGTTTTATCTTCCTGGGGCAAGAATTAAAACTCGACTGCGGAACACGTTGGTGGCGCTGGGTTTGGGATAGCCGGCCTTAAAGTTCGATTTCCTGTGGTTCCCCCGTGACACCTGCATAGGGGATAATTAGCAGTTAAAAGGTAGTTTTATATATATATATATATATATATATATATATATATATATATATATATATATATATATATATTATATATATATTAAAAAAATTTATATATTATATAATTTTGCTGAACAAACACTCAAAATTAATAGATGAATTGCAATAAACGATTAATTTTGATTTGGTTGACAATCTATTAAAAAATGTTGAGGCAATATTTCTTATTAAAATTTAAAAATATCCATTTCCACATTACATCAATGTTAACATTAAACATGGAGAACCGTAATTTAGTTAATATGACTAACTTAGGTTGGTTTTGTAAAAACTTATGTTTATTAATATTTATTCTTACCTCGCAAGATTGATTCTTGCTTTTTGTCCACCGCTCAGGGAAACACCTCGCTCCCCAACTTGTGTCATGTCCCCCTCAGGGAATAGTTCCATATCTCTTTCCAAGGCACAAACTAAATAATAATAATAATAATAATAATAATAATAATAATAATAATAATAATAATAATAATAATAATAATAATAATAATAATAATAATAATTATAAAAATAATAATAATTAGTGGTAGCTGGGTTTTGGCCCCGCTACTAATTTATACCCTAGAACTGCTCATACATGTCTCGTATTCTCAGTGCATGTTTGAGCACCCTACCCCCAGTTTTGGGGAAGCAAGGGGCAGGTAATGGAACAATAATAATAATAATAATAATAATAATAATAATAATATAATAATAAAAATAATAATAATAATAATTATAATATATTGATATTCCAGAATTATAATTTAAACATAAAAAATTTCTACAGTTGAACTAAACTAAGTACTAAGTATATTAGTTCTGTATATTGTGATATATCAAAAAATATATAGTTTTTAATTCAATTATAAAAGGGGTGTTTAGAAAACTCTACCAGACTGTTATGCTGTATCATAAGTTCATAACTATATTATATTGTTTCTTTACTAAAAAAAGATTTCAGATTATAATTATTAATGAGCTATTATTAAAATCTACCTTTGACAATTTCACTATATCTTTTAGCATTATATGGCTGTCCAAAGAGTATATTTTCTTTAACAGTCCCGTTGAAAAGCCATGGTTCCTGAGAGGCATACGATATCCTTCCACGGATATTTATTTGACCATCTTTCAGAGGAAGCTCACTAAGTATTGCTTGCAGAAGGGAACTCTAAAAAAAAATATTAAATATTATGATATTTAAATGCTTCACAAAACATTTCAAAAGGTTTAAGTCAAAAAAAATGTTGCGGCACATAAGGATGGTACCCAGAAATACCTGATGGACTTATGGTTGACTAGGTACCAAAATGAATTAAATTAATACAATTTGACATTTTGAAATTACACATAAAAAAACTGCCATAATTTCAAATATGAACCATATGGAACCTTATACGATAACTAAATAGTTCAATACTATTGATATTAATTTCCTATTTGCTGAAAATATTAAATGGGTAGAAATAACACTGAACAGTCTTGAATGCGAAATAAAAATAAATTTACGTTTTTAAAAAGGCAAATATTGCTTTCCTTAAAACTATTTTACCTTTCTGATACTCGTAAACATTTAACAAAAATTAGCAACTGCAACCTTTGCTAAATTCTAGAAGTGAGATGGTCTTCATGGTCATATATATATATATATATATATATATATATAATATATATATATATATATATAATATTATATATATATATATAATATAATATATATATATAATCTATTATATATTATAATATATAATATATATATATATATATATATATTATATATATAATATATATATATATATATATATATATATATATATATATATATATATATATATATATATATATATATATATATATAATTTATATATATTATATAATATATATATATATATATATATAATATATATATTTATAATAATATATATATATATATAATATTATATATCATATATATATAATATTATATATAATATATATATATATATATATAATAAATTCTTTCTAATAATTATAATAGTCATATATATATATATATATATATATATATATTTACAGTGGTCGCTCTACCCTAGGGATTGCGGGGCTGTAGTCCCCAAAAAATAATGGGACATGCTTTATGTTTCGAATTTATCTAACAATAGCAAACTAAATATATACAGTACATTATATTAAAAATACTAATGCTAGTAAGTATTGTAATTAAAACTGAACAAATATGTTAAGAGAAGGACTGCAGCCTTGCAGCCCAAATAACGTCCATACAATTATTACAAGAAAAACTCTCAAAGTAAATGAAATGCAACGGGCATTGAAATAATTTACTTAGTGGCTGCATATAATTCAGACCAAGGAACAAAACGCTACGAGAAACTGTTTAACGATTTTCTTTTAAAAAAAAATTTTTTTTTTTACTTAATTTTTTTTTTTTTTTTTTTACTTTTTTTTTATTTTCTTTTTTGTCCAAAGTTTATTTTTCATTACTTATTTAAATATTTAAGAAGGATTTTATTATTTTTATCATCAGTTTCTTTTTAATAGTTTTTCCAAGTTATTATTATGTTAACAATTTTACACAAAGTCTACTCTATAATTATAGGGTAAACTTTACTTTTAGGTAATAAATATTCAATTTATATATATAAGATATATAATATATATATTTACTATATAGTATATATATATATAATATATATATATATATATATATAATATATATATATATATATTATATATATATATATTATATATATATATATAGAAGGTAAGTCATTATTATTATTACTATTATATTATTATTTATTATTATTATTATTATTATTATTAACTTATTATTATTATTATATTATTAATTGCAAGGCCCCCAATTTCTTTTGTAAAACAATATTTGTGCGTAATATATATATATATATAGTTTATATTATATATATATATATATTATATCTATATTTATAATATATATATATATATATATATATAAATATATATATATACACCATATAATATATATATATATATATTTATATACAAACCTTGCCAGCTCCAACGGGTCCAATGATTGCCACAACTTGTCCAGCTTTTACCGAAAATGAAACTTTACTGAGGGTGTCCTCCCCACTTCTGGGGTCCCACCTGCGCAAATGTCATGTTCCTTCGACATGGCAATACTGTACAGAAACAAATAAATATATAAATAAATAAATAAACGAGAGAGAGAGAGAGAGAGAGAGAGAGAGAGAGAGAGAGAGAGAGAGAGAGAGAGAGAGAGAGAGAGAGAGAGAGAGAGAGAGAGAGAGAGAGAGAGAGAGAGAGAGAGAGAGAGAGAGAGAGAGAGAGAGAAGAGAGAGAGAGAGAGAGAGAGAGAGAGAGAGAGAGAGAGAGACTGTAATTATAAGGATGAGTAAAACATTTTGTACATAACTCATTCGTGATGACAGAAAGTAAAATAATATTTCAATAATTACCTGAGGTTTTGGTCGGAGTTCAGATATGGATACTCTCTCCGAGTCTTCTTTTTCTTCCATTTCTAAAAATCTCTATCGAATAATAATAATAATAATAATAATAATAATAATAATAATAATAATAATAATAATAATAATAATAATAATAATAATAATAATAATAATAATAATAATAATAATAATAATAATAATTCATTAATTCAATAATTTTAATTAATCTATGTACGTTTAATTTACCCCATTTTAATTCAACATGGAAACGTATTAATACGTTTTAGTTTTTTTCTGAATCAACTACTTCATTTCTCAGTTAATAATGTGTGTGTTTGCTACAAACTTTTGATCTGTATCTACAAAACTGTCATCTCCATTTGGGACCACATAGTCCTGTACCTTCCACCTCTCTTCCAACCACTTCAAGATTCTAGCTTAATGTTACTGACAGTTTGTCGTTTCTCATTTTGAAAGTCTCGATACAATCAGAAAATCGCAGCCAGTTCTGTAACAAAACCTAAAAGGTGGCTGTGTGACATGTACTGCATTTATGATCAACAGCTGATCATCTTTATCATCACTACTAGAATGTAAAATTGTATTCATGAAGTCGGTACTTGTGGATTGCTTTGAAGCAACGTGCGTTATTCTTTGCTTTTCTCGAAATATTTTAGAATTTTATTTATAAATGTCTGCATATTTTCGGGCGACGCTAACTTTAATCCTCTTTATGAAAAACTGAGAAGTAAAAAATTTTGTTTTATATCAAGGTCACAAAAACGCAAGCTAAGGAATACAAGTCGTTGCTGTCTCTTAAAAGGAACCTTTTGTTAACTTCTTTTAATATCGTCCCTCTTATCATCATCAGGCCAAATGGTCGACATTTGTAAAAAAAAAATCTTGTTATTTAGAGTTTTTATAACGAATCCAACAAAACAACCTAACCTAAAGTATCCTAACCTAACCTAACGTATCCTAACGCCTGCGGTGGGCTGTACGGGGAATTTTTTTGATGTCGTCTCGACCATTTGGGCAAGTCCCCAATATTAATACCCTCTTCGGAATGGTTACGAGAGAAATAACGTCTCTATTGATGAGTTTTTGCCAATTATCATGGTGATATATTCAAAGAGTTGGAGTACATTGATACATTTGGTTAGAATACGATGTCATGGGATTCTAGGACATTTATTTTATCATTAGGGCGTCCTTACAAGCAGTTACAATCATTAAGTCACATTCATTTTCAAGGTGGTGTTAAGTGCGTGACAAGGTCATGTTCAGAGTGAAAGTTGTGGATCATTAATTGTAGCCTGCATTTTCTTTAGTTCATCTTGAGCCACGACTGAATGATTAAAAATGGCCGCAATTGACCTATATTTTGAGCAGGGTTGGCAAAAAGCCATGGATTTTTGGCTTTTTGGCTATGGTTAATTGGCTATTTGACCCTTATAATTTTTCATATAAGGGTCAATAGTTAATTGACCTATATTTTGAGCAGGGTTGGCAAAAAGCCAAATATCCATGGCTTTTTGGATTTTTGGCTATGGTTAATTGGCTATTTGACTCTTATAATTTTTCATATAAGGGTCAAATAGCCAATTAACCATGTCCAAAAAGCCAAATATCCATGGCTTTTTGATAACCCTGATTTTGAGAGAACTTCGTTGACTGATGTTTGAGGTGTCATACCATTAATAGAAATGTGCAGTGGATGACTGACGGAGTGTATGTTATTCACAAAAGAAAAAAATAGAGTTTTCGTTATCATATATTATATATATATATATATATATATATATATTAATATATATATATTTAATGGATTAGATATATATATATATATATATATATATATATTATATATATATATATATATATATATATATAATATATATATATTATATATATATGCTATTTTATATATATACTATATATATATTATATATTATTATATATATATATATATATATATATATATATATATATATATATATATATATATATAGTATATATATTATATATTATATAATATATATATATATATATTAACATTATATGGAGTTAGGTTCCTTTAAATAACTCACTGAGATATTCAGACGCGTGATATTCAATGAGTGGTAAACAAAATTTGGCGTTTGAAATCCTTGTCTATGGCATGACTAGTCAAAGATAACAATGAAACTCTTCATTGAGTATCTGACCATTCTTCGGTGGAGAAACCTAACTTAAATGATTGTTTAAAAAAAGGTGATTAATTCTTAAACTTTAGTTTTTTAACACAGCCATACATTCTCTCATAAATATCTTTAATATTTCGCTTGACGTAATGAGTATGAAGGGACCGAACCTTTCATTAGCCATACAAAGCGAAGATCTTCAATATGAGAAAACGGAAAATCGTCCAATATTATCGTTTCTGAAATTTTACTATCCATCCTTTGTGTTCTCGTTATTAGCATCCAATATCTTTGTATTTTCTATAGGATACAAATTTAAAAAGTAATCTGCTTCATTCTTAAAACCTCGTTTACTCGTTTTCCTTTCTACCTCTTCCTTGCTCGGAGTCTTATATTGTTCCTTGGGTTTGCTGTTCAGGTTGATTCTTAACCAAGATGCCGCTCTTCCTTTCCAAGAGTAATAACGATTTCTAAGTAAACATATTTGTGATGCCATTGGATACAATATTGAAGTAATCCCAAACCACACAGAATGAGGACGAAATTACGCAATTGCTTCAACAGTTGATCAAAAGCGAATATACTCAACGTACAAGTCTCTATCAATATACTAAAGTCAGTAAAAAGGTTAAGACTTTGAGTGGGATACAATTACTGATATGACCTCGAATCGGTATTAGTCAACTCATTCTGGTCAATATATCACAAAAGTCGTTAAATTTTCTAACAAATCCCATATTGTTCCTTTCTTTTAAACAAATAATTCTACTCGAATATTCTGATGATCCTCTAATTTCCTCCCATGATGCCTTTATTATTATTATTATTATTATTATTATTATTATTATTATTATTATTATTATTATTATTATTATTATTATTATTATTATTATTATTATTATTATTATTATTATTATTATTTGCAGTAAGAAATATAGAAGCATCTTACCTGGATTCTCTTACACGAAATGAGGGTTTCAGATCCCATAGAAATACCGAAGGAGAAGAAGAGAGTCATACTAAGACGGATGTTGTTAATTAGTGACGTCGTTAAAAATACCTGAAAAAAAGTTTACGTGATAGATCAAAACCTGTGAAGGTCATTGGGTCTATGTTGGAGTTTGGGGTTGGGGAGGATTCTTCTAGGACTTATAGGGAGAGTTTTAGACCCTAAGGAAACAGGTAAAATAAAGGTTCTTTTTTTTTAAATATGATAATTATAAATTTATGCGAGTATTTACCTGCATGGCCAGTACAAGTTTCTAATTATATAGGTATTAGTCTTAATTCAATACCTAGTAAGTCCCTGTGAATTTCAAGTAATTTTCTATTGTGACTATTTATGAAATAATATTAGACACTTAATTAAATTTCACTTTAAAAATAAAAAACAAAAATATCTTGATATCTTTCTAAAGTTTGTCTGAGAAAATTTCACTTAAAGACTATCTGATGAAAACGGTAAATTAAATTTTTCAAAGAAAAACCAAACCCATTCGTTCAATAATGTGCAAGGCTTAAAATTTAATAGTAGACAGACAACTCTCTTTTTCTCTCTTTCGTTTACACAAAACTAGATTCTTGAATCCAGAAGTGATAGGAGTAACTAATAGATT
>JABUQX010001243.1:25000-34443 GCA_015478945.1 Trachelipus rathkii
TTTTACATCACATACATTAAAATTATTATATTATTTTTTTCTGTTTTTAGTAGATTGTCAAAAATTAAAAAAAACTTCTCTATATTTCAGCCTTAACGCTTTATTATTAATTAGTTCCTAGATTCCTAACGACTTCGTCTGTTTATTACTATTACAACATCCCCTTTTATATATTTATGTATTATTTTTTCAACCCTCGACAAAAAGATGTCCAATACACGACCGAAGAACGCTATATCAATCTTTATAGCCAAACAGCACTGTCACCGAAAATTAAGATAAGATTAAAAGACCTGAGATGTTTTAACGTCCTCCGATTTTAAACAGGTTCAAAAAACTTGGGAAGAACAGCAGCTCAAACATTGGGGAGAATTGTTTTGAATAGGTATATACAACTCTTAATATCTCCTTTTTCTAGCAAGTGTCCTACATACGAAAATATTTTTTTAGATTGAGTTGAAATTAAAGTCCCGTCTCTTTTTTTGTTCATGGTGCACTAAGCTTTTCAAGTTTTAAACCACTATTCCCTCATGCGTCTTCATGATGTGTAATTAATGATCTGTCGGATAGTTTAAGAGTATTTATTTATTCTTTTTTTCAAACCCTTTTAATATTCATACTTTCCTTCTTTTAGGTGCGAGTTATTAGTATATAGTACACCTTCACTATTTTGATAGCGTAGATTTAACCTTCGGAGACCTTTTTTTCCTCCTTCTATCTTGGGCTTACGTGTAACTTCTTACGATTTAGTGTGTGTCCAAAACTTATTAATCTTAATCGGTAGTGATATAGGAACTTTCATCCAATTCTTTTCATGAGATCTTTATAATATGGCATTGTGTTACAGCGATACGTCCCTATGATAATAAAAGAGACTTTTTTGACTTCACTATCTAGATTTTGCCTCACCCAATCTTATAAAAAGTGCTTCTCATATTTTATATAAATGCTATCCCCATGCTGATTCACTACTTTGAGTCTAAGACCAGATTCTTATCATAGCGAAAGTATCATTACGCCTTAAATTTAAAATAATACCTTGCCAATATTACACAATGAGAACAATATCTAGAATAATGGTCAATTCCTCCAGAGTAGTAAATAGGACACAAAATAAAAGAAACTGAGAATTATATAAGTCCATTTAAGAGTATTATTAATGACCTTAAGGTTCTCCAATCAGTTTTTCATCACATAATATCTGACAAAATATTTTGTACATCTTGAATTCAAAGGTGGTAAGCAATGATGGCGATTTCCAGGTCTGAGACAAAGTGAGAGTGTAGTGTCGTGATGCTTTTGCCTTCTTCTGCTCTAAAAAATGTAAGGCGAGGCCGAAGTGATAGTACTACGAGAGCAAGAGTTTGCAAATATTGTTTTTTTATCTACTTCTCAAATTTACGGCCTCCTATATTTGTTTGGAGAGAATTTCGAAAACCTTTCTTGCAAACTAAAATATCTGCGAAAACATTAAATTTAAATGTTCCCCTTAAATATCGTGAAGTAAATCAACACCCAGACTCTCTTTAAAGACTATTTTTTATCATCTCACTGACACTTAACCTCTCTTAATAGCCTACCATTTGAGTAGCTTTCATATCATTCGTAACATCATCTTTACATTGCCCAGTAAAGATGTGAAATCTTGTGATCAGCTTGTAAATCGGTAAGGTGTGGGGTTTGTTTGCGTTGGGCTCCGTAATTAATAGAACAGCGTTCCGAAGGGATGCATCGTGACTTAGCAAATCAGTTTGTGGAAAGTATTGAAATTTAGAAGTTTGATTATTGGAACGAGTGTGCATGTATGACTTGTTCAAAGTAGATCTCAAACTATTACTTCTTAGTAACAACCCATCTTAGTACACTAAATTTATTTTGATGAAATAAATTCATATGTGTATGTCGAACTAAGATCGTAAAAAAAGGTTTTTTGTTAGTGTGCATAGTAACTGATTTGAGTTTTATGTCTGCCTTTTGTAGAAGCTTTCGATTAACTGTATTCAAAATGAGTTTCCATTCCTTGATACTGTGAAACTTTTTTTCGGCTATGGTGTCTCAAAATGCTTAAGAATTTAGATCAAAAGATGTCTTCATAGTTACTCATCCTATGTTACTTTATTATTACAGTCAATGCCTGTAGGGTATACACTGTATCTTAGAAGTTGACTCTCTTCATGATTGCGTCCATGAGCGGTCACGGCTGATAACTCGTAGTGGTTTCTGTGCCTTGTAGATTCAGTCCTCTACCACTAGGTACGCTTCTTATTTTGTTTTTAGTTTTTACAAAGTTGTCTGTCTCTCTATATATAATAATAAGCATATAGTATATATTCTTACTAGGCTACTATATAAACCTAAAAAATCACTCTTTATCAAAGTTCAAAAACAACTAATCAAAAAAAGCAATACCTATTCAGTTCAAGCAAACGCTGATAATATCACATACACTCTCAGAGAAAGAACAATAGATATAAATAACGATCATAAAGATCCCATAAGATAGTCAAGCACAATAAATCCGACAATATTGCGCTTAACTATAAACACTCATTTCTCATATACTCCAAAAAGTCACATTAGTCAGTACAAAAATCAGGTGCGTCAGAGCTGGATTGCTATAATTTAGGACAGAAACTATATCAATTACGAAAAAAATCACTGCTTACAACACAGTAGCAATATGGACAAGATACGTAAAGGTAAATGATGCTACAAAGATAAAAATTAAGTGAATAAACAGAAAGATGAAAGAAGCTAGGTATTAATCTTTCTAAAGGAGTCACAAAAGATCCGACATATTCTCCTCGACCCATGGTACTAATTATTCATTAATCACACCTATCGTAGTATCGCAACAACGCATTCAACAACTAGTGCACTTAATTTCGAACAGAGTTGATATCACGATAATGAATCACAAAAAATATGATAGAAAAAAAAAGGATTATTGAAATTTGTCGCCATGCGTCACAAATTAGGGAGACATAACTATTCTTTCATCATGTTCTTTTATGTTACAATATTTCTTTAAAAATGTGTCCGCCACTGACTTTTTGTGGACATTCAGCTTTATTCCACGTGGGACATTACTCTGTTCCACGCATTCATTTTTGTTTAACTAGATCAAGCGATCCAGGCAACCCAAAGAGCTCAGTTTTCAGTCTGTTTCATATTGTAATAGGCTCTCCATGATCCGTTTGCCTACTCAATGCTTACCCGAGAAAGTGTGAATCACTGTATAACTAAACAGATAGTAAAAATTATACAAAACATTATTTGTCATGATCTCTTCCTTGCTTCTTTTGGGTCAGTCCTTACGTTTCTGTATTAAGTCCAGGCGCGTACAAGACGTTAGGATCTATAAACTAGCGGTATATATTTTGTACAAACTTTCTGGATGGCAGTCAATCTTTAGACACTGGTTTTCTTGAACGTTCATTCAAATTCGTATAATTTTCCTTAGCTTTAGGACTCAATTTAAAAATCGGGAAATCGAGTAACCATTCAGGGACTGTATATAAATAAGCAGGGAAGGCTCGGACTACTATGTTAGGAAACTATTCGACTAATTAATGGTATATTCGATTCAACTATAGTAATAAAGATAAGAAACACACCATAATTAATAAAAAAAAAAAAAATATAATTATTTAAATTTTAAGTATTTAATTTATTATAACGTGTTATTATATATATTATTTTATTAATATTATATTATAATTATAGCTAATATTACCTATACTATTAATAATCTATATAATTATTTTATATATTATATATAATATACATATAGATATTATAATATAGCTATAAAATATGAGAAATAGATTCCCCCAAAAGTGTTACTCATTTTTTTGGAGATTTAATTGATTTATTTGGGTGTTAATCACTTAACTTATGAAACTCATCGCCATCGGGGTGAAGTATCTAGTCACCTCTGTACTGTCAGAGCAGTTCCACGGTGAGTCTCTCGTATCACTCTTAAGTAGATGAGACTTACGGCGGGGGTAACGCCTACAATCGCCCCGCCCGTCTACGGGGTATTATATATAACATACAAAGAGATACTGACCGTTGCTCTATATGCCTTATAATAATATTACTAATTACCTCTATCAGCATACTCCCCCATCCGTGCTTCGCAGTCACCAATACAGCCCTCTTAAAAAAGATAGTAGGTATAATACTTTCATACCACTATTATATGAGGGCCTCTGAGTTCATTTTAGAACTTTATCATTACACAGTGGGCGTAATAAGCGAATCCACTAAAAGCTTTATAGACAGAATGTACAGCGACTTACAGTGTAGCTGTTAAAACTTAAGCTCCATAGTACTTTTATTCTCTAGTAATTCCTTCAGGTTATCTTGGTAGTCGATTTAGACCAGGGAGATAAGTAAGTAGTTATAACTCTAGGGAGTTGTTATTATGTATAATGTATTATATTCTCTATTAGGTATGTGAATGTCGTAAATACTAGTGTTAAACATTAGATTAAATTATAATAATTAAAATATGATCCGAATTTTATTATATTAGAAAAAAATGATACTTTGTAAAATATTATTTAGTTGGTTGATCAATATATATATTACTCATCAATATATTAAAAAGATTTAGAAATAAATAAAGTTAAGCCAGAATCGCTATCACTACTTTTTTTTAACAGAGAGTAGAGAAATTTGTAAAAGTATATATCTAACCCGTATCATTGTTTAAATAACTAAAGAACTTAGAAAGTAATTTATAATACAAAAGTATACTATGTTTTAATGCTTAAACGTTGAGTATTCTGACAGTATAATTGAATGATAAAGCCGATAAACTAAAATACTCCATTTTTTGTTAATTTATTTTACTTTATATTGTCATTCATTGGGCTTAAAGAAAACTATGGCATATCTGATTCAGCAGTTAATGTTGGGCATTTACTATCTAGATGACCGAGTTACCCCTTTCTTTTTTTGCTTTAGGCTTCTGTCGGGAGCTGGCTGTTCGCCTCTTGTCTCTACGACCCATTAATTATTTGTTACTTGGAAATCCATTATCATTCTAGATGATATTATATTAGCTGCCGATATTTATTGAGGTATTCGTTGTGGGTTTGCCATTTTCTTCATTTTTTATATTCTTAGTGAACTTGAGAAATATAAATTTTATTTTATAAAATGAACATCGTTTGAATAAAATGAGTTGATTATCTGTAGAATGCTTCATTTAAGCTAGGACGTAGTTCCCTTTATGAGAGCAATGTTTAGAATGAATAAATCAACAAAGTTTAATATATTGTATTTTAACATTGGCACTAGTTGAATATATCAGCTACTTTCTTATATGAGTTATTATGCATGCACCTCAAGTAGCATACACTAGATAGTCCATGGATTCTTTGTTTATTTACATTTATATAGAGTTCAGATCTTCAATACATATTCAGAAAATTCTGTATCTAGAAATCATATACCTTTCGACTACATGAGAACTTAGTTTTATATTATATATTTTGAATGCTGAAACACCTGTGATTTAGCTTGTATTTGATTACGCTGTCATGGATTTTTCTATTGTGTTTGGTCACCAAATGTGAGTCGAAAATATCGTTTGTGAGGGTACCTAAAACTTTTTTATATTTTATATGATTAATTTTTTCCCTTGGATGATGACCTGGCTTCTACTCTATATTTCACCCCTAGAACCATAGGACAAAAAATTAATATCCGTTGTTACGCGTTGGCACCTAGCATCTTTTATGTATCTAGGGTTTACCTAGTACTAAATTATATTGATTCTTGCCTACTTTACGTTCCGTGTTAAGGGTCAGTTAAGACTTATGTCGTGCTCATATTTTTATATATCAAAGGTGTATTTATTATATATCATATATCAGTATATATTATATATATATATACTATATATAAGTAATCATATATATATATAATACTAATAATTAATTTATATGGATCCATATCTTTATCTTTACCTTCTCTTATATGTTCTTTTTTCAACTCTCATCTTAACATTACAAGTTGGGCGCTATTTTATTTCCCGATGTTCCAATAGTTTAATCTATCTTAAATATAAGGACCCGAGAGATAGCTGTGACGGCTGGCACCTGGTGTGCGTCTGTCTCTTGAATGACAGGGAATCTCGTGTTGCTTAATGAATTAGAATCTTTGTATAAACGGTCACAAACATATTATTGATGCGGTTGCGTGGATAGGTCCTTGTAGAGCTCAGCACCTTGGCAGCATGGTTTTGAGTCCTGCCACGACGCGAAGAACGATTAGGATGCGGGTTTCAAGGATCCCAGAAGTAAGGCTCTACGGTGAATATGCTTTACCTTTATCTAGTCCTAAAAACTCTTTCTTTGGGACTTTAAGCCACTCTGCTTATTAGAAGACTGAATTTCCCTGTCGAACTTATTATGCCAATATTTACATTATTACTATAAGTACTTATATAATATATATATACTTATAATATATATATCACTATTAGTAATATATATTAGATTACAATGATCATACATCATAGGTATGAAGACATAGTATTCATCTATATTGTAATAGGCCTATATATAGAAATTATTTATTCAAATATGTTCATCAAGTTACTAGTAAATTTTTCACACAGATTCTTAGCGCACTCCCAAATTTTGGCGAAGGAACAGACTTATGGATTCTTAGATACCAAATGGCGAGAAAATGAATACTAACAGATAAAAGATTTTTCAAATTAATGTAATACGAATAAATATATTTGGATATTGTGCTTAAATTGGCCCAATCTATCGGAGTAACTACTATAAAACTCTTAATACTGGGAGGCACACATATACATTAACAGCAAGTATGTCCTAAATTGGTTCGCTCAAATATATAGAATGCATTTTAATTCACCTGGCTTTAATTTCTAATCTTGTTTGTTATGAGGTCCGTTAAGCTATGGCCGGTGCAGGTAAGCAAATGCCTAAAACGTTTTGAAAAACATTTTACTCTCTCACGCAAACTGGCTATTTAGAGTCTCAAGGTTACTTGCATTTAAGAGATTTTTTATTTTTTATTCACACCCTCAAAATAAAAATATAATATCAAAGTAAATTCGGTCGGTACTTATAATATTGAAGTGATAATAAATTGTATTGAATTCTACACATGATACTACTCTTAACTTAACCTCATTTTATAGCAGAGAGTATAATTTAATCCAGGACGAAACCCAAATTCTACTGATTAAAGATACGGATATTTCACTGTACATCCGCGTAAAAAGAACTGTCTGTGTTTCCTTTTTTTCATGGAAGATTTCCTCGCTAGTGAAAATGGTATTCTGATTGTCATGTCATACTCACTTCTAAAGAACATTAGAACCTAGATCTACATCCGAATGCGAGTGCATTCTGTGGAATGTTTATCAGTACTTGTAAAAATATGTATATGTATATATATGAGTAAGATTTTGCTAATTGCGTTTAACTAGTTTTTAATTAGCATCATTTTATAAGTACGAAAAGCTTATTTAAAGGTTAATTGTGAACGTTACATTTACCGATTTAGTCAAGTTATTATATACTGCATCGCCATCATCTTCACAAATAAATCTTGACTATGGGTATTACTCCCTCAAATATTCAGTTTGTGTGGCGCGAGTTACTGGTACAATAGTCCTTGAAAAATATCGTTTATATGGAGCAAAATGTGAATTCTGTAATTGTTACGGATTTGTATATTTAATGTATGATCCGTTATCTTTTGCGTCCACCATTTTCTGGACTCACAATTTAGAATGTCTCCAACGTACGATAATTTTTCCAGATATGGAAATTGGAATTAGAAGGTCTGTGACGATTCCAAAGTTTAATATATATATATTATTATATATATACTATAAATATATATATATATATATATATATTATATATATTATATATATAGTATATCACAGTATATGATATAATTATATTATAATTAATTATATATATAAGAGAGAGAGGAGAGAGAGAGAGAGAGAGAGAGAGTAACATTTGAAATAAAAGACAGTAAAGAAGCCACATGGGTCTATATGGACTGTCCCAGTCAACCAAACCAGAATCAGTCATCAAAGGTTCATCGCTAATCCCATGCAACCCTGGGCTTGTCAATAACCTCATATAGTAATAACATACAAAGTGTTAAACATGCTATGCAAATCCGGGGGTTTGTTTTCTGGTAGAATGCGTCTGCTATCTGTCATGCCAACCAAACTAAACTTTAATAACTTTATAGTAATATCATACAATTTAACCTTAATAACTACTGTAACTAAACCCGCCAATTTGGTTTAGTCAGAAATATACTAAATGATACCCAAAACCAATCCATATACCTATCCAATTCCTTTCTTTTAAATGATAAAATCTGATAAGTGGCAAACCATTTTTAAAAATTTAACTACCCCTATTAATGAATGAAAAGCTTTCTTAAATATCAAATGACAATGCTTTTCCTCTTAATTTTCCTTAATTATCTCCCGCTGGTCTACATCCCGTATTATCAAAAGGATGTAAATTTTAGACCTTGTATCAATGTCGCCTCTGAGAATCGCCTTTCTACAGAAAACTTTACTAACTTCTTCATTCTCTTCTCATAGCTCTTAATTAATTATGCTTGTTGCTCTACGTTGCACTCTGTCTAGCATATATATGTTTTTCTTTAAATAAGGGGGTCGCTCAAATAGATTGTGCAATTTATCAGAATGTGTGTCGGAGTGAAGGTATAAGTGGATATCCAACAATTAAGTTGTATCCACAGGGAAACATTGGAACGTCTCGTCAGATGTGAGTTTTTATTTACTAACTGATTAGGCTACTTTAAAAATGTCAGCAGCTTTAGTAAAGTAATTTGAAATTGTTTCAAATCATTTATACATCTCAACCTGGTAGTTCTAAATACCGACAATAATTCACCCATCTATAGAGTAGTATGTATGTAAGTATAAAGTATAAGGTATGTGATAGCACACTTACTAATAACTCTGTTGAATGTGAAGAAGTCGAAATTGAGAAAAGATGGTCTCAAATGAAGGAAGAGTTTGTCAGCAGTGCAAGAGAAGTTTGTGGGTGTGCTAAAGTAGAAAGTAAGAATGTAAATAGTGAACGGTGGAATGAAATGATAATGCAAGCGGTAAAAAGCAAAAAAAAAAAAGTGACGTGGTTGAATGTGTTAAAAGCCAATGATGAAGTTTCAAAAGAAAGGTGTATGGAAATATATAGGGAAGAAAAGTGGAAAGCTATGAATGTTGAATATGTAAGAGATAAAATAAGAGGTTAATAAACAGTTTGCTTGGATGATAAATGGAGACTTACAAGAGAATAAGAAGCTGTTCTGGAAGTAAGTGCAAAATGTTAAGAAAGAGAGTAATGGGAATCCTCAGAATAATGATTAAGGATGAAGCTCTCGTTTCT
>JABUQX010001244.1:0-18775 GCA_015478945.1 Trachelipus rathkii
TTCCTACCATTCTCATTTTTCTCCCGACACCTCAAAGCCACCTAGTTATACCATCCTCTTTTCGATCACCTATCCAATCATTTAGATTAGATCACCCAACACAATCAATCTGAAGCCCTACTCACCCCATCCAAAACACTATATCGATTATCCCAGAAAATCGCATTCTCTTCAACATTACCCTCAGATGGACCATATGTTGCAACCACACAAATACCTTGACCTTTTCAAACCTAAATTTAACCATTAAAATTCTAGTACTCCACGCACAAATCTATCATAGCTTTGCATCACAAGCCACTCATCAGGATTGTACTCTTTCTCTTCCTCTCTCTTATTCCTCTTTTTCCACACCAGACCATACACGTTTCACACCATACTACTCATTTTCATAGTTTCCTTTCATGTTTTTTTCAGCCATAGCGAGGAAATCAAATTTGTCCTTTCTAAATGCATCCATCACCTCTCTTCTCTTCTCCTCAACATTTATTCCTCTGACATTCCATGTACCCATTGGATTCATACATTTTCGCTGAAAGATAGGAGGCCCCTTATGGTGATCACAACCTTCTCAGAGACATGCATTAGCATTCCTGGCAAAAGATAAGTGGTAGTGGGCAGCCAACCCATCTACCACCGTCCCTCTAGTCACTTTCTACGACACGCAGGACATACGATGTGGGCAATTCTTTCTCCCCCCACATAGGGATATAAGGGATAGTGATGTCTGTAACATGTTGTCTAGAAGAGAGGTGTAGATATAAGTATGTGAAGATGATATGTAGGAAAAAGGTGGTGTCTGTAAGATGTTGTCTGGAGGATAAGTGTGGAAATGAACGCAGAAATGAAAGGCGAACTATTTGGCACTCCAATGTCATGGGAGACACTACATACCATAAGCCATGTATGAGGTAATTTCATTGCTGCGATTATGATTGTTACTCTCTCTCTCTCTCTCTCTCTCTCTCTCTCTCTAAAAACTCTTTTTTTTTTCTTTCACTATATATATATATATATATATATATATATATATATATATATATATATATATATATATATATATATATATATATATATATATATATATATATAATTAAAAAAATTTTTTTTTTATGTTTTTAAGATAATTTGGTTATTCTTATTACCTGGAACAATTTGTCGTATATTCCTAAATAAAAATGTCCATTTTTAATCCTTAATTTTTCCTTTTTCTCAAATTTAAAAGATGTTTGTTTCTTTGTGAGTGTAGTGTATTTGAATGTGTTTTGAGAGAGATGTGATGTTTGGGGGAGGGGAGATGATTCTAAATAGTTCGCCTTAGTAGATTAATGTGAAAGAGGGATATGATCTTAAACGATGTATATTGTGTTCTTGTAGGTAGTTATGGCATGGGTGGGTAGGGTCAAGTGTCTTGGTGTAGAATTGTGCTCCTATCATATTTAGATGATCCTGAATGGGGAGAATTTTTGTTTCTTCATGCAGATGTTGGATAGGGATAGTTTTCAGACAACCTGTGATTGTTCGCAGAGCAGTGTTTTTTTATTTTTTGTAACTTAATTCTGTTAGTAGGTGAGGTTAGAGAATACCAGACTGTTGATCCATAGCTGATTGTAGTTTCTGAAAATTGTTTGAGTAATAATTGATAGTGTGGTTCTTTCTTTGCTGAAGCTGTGCTGAGATTGAGTTTGTAGGGCGTTTAATTTTTTTATTTGCTCTACTTATGATGTTTTGAATGTGAGGTGCAATGGTGAAATGGGTGTTGAAAGTAATTCAGAGTATTTTAGGTGTTTGTTTAATGGGATGATGGAGTTATTTAGGGATTACTTGTGGATGAAGGGATGATTGGTGTCTGTCTGTGGTGATCAAGGTTATAGAGGATTTTTCGGCAGAGGCCGACATTCTGTTGGGAGATGACTAAGCTTCAAGTTGATTTAGGTATTTCTGAGATAGATTTGTTGATATGGGGATGTTTATGCTATCTGCGTAGGTTATTAGTTCTCAATTTGGAGTTTGGAGTGTAGCGATGTCAGCTGTAAAAAGGTATAACAGGAATGGAGATAGGATGGCTCCCTGGGGGACTCCGTTTCTTAGTTTTACAGTTTTAGAAATTAGATGCTTGCTGGAAAACTGAGCAGAACGTCCAACATAAAATTAGAGAGCCATTTCTTTGTGATTGTTATATAAGGGTGAATTTAAAATTTTTTGGATGAGTATGTCTCTAGGTCTTCAAGGCTTTACAGGTGTATTGATTGCTCTGTGGGATGGTGTTTTGTTCAATCGTTTAAGATGCTCTGTGTGATTTGTTAGGGCTGTTGAGGTAGAATGGGATTTTTTAAAGACATGTTGGTGATTTGGGGAGTAAAATTTGGGTTGGATTTTTATGAGTAGGATCTTCTCCATTGGGTTGCACAATTAGAAGCGGATGGATATGGGTAGGTTTGATGAAAAGAGGTTGGTATCTTTTCTGGGTTTTAATTTGGGCATGATAATTGCTTTCTTCCAATATGGAGGGATATAGTTAAAACCAGGATTTGCTGAAGATATTTGTAATGAATGATATAGCGGTAAGTCCAAAGTATTTTATGTGAAGGTTAGAGATGTCTGTCCAGAAGCTGGGGAGTTTTTTAAGGTTTTGATAAGTATAGTTATTTCTTGTGTGGCAAATGGGGGTTTTGAGTTGATTTGTAATTGCGGTTTTCTGAGTTTGCGTATTATTTTCCTATTTTCTGCGTGGGTAGGCTTGTTGGAGATATTAGAATATTGCTGTGCAAGGATGTTGCAGTGCTGTTTGGGGGAAGGGAGGGAATTATTTTCTCCTCTTAAAGCTTCGTTTATGGGTGGAGAGTTGTTTTGTGGGTTGTGGAGACGTTTTATTACATGCCATGTTCTTTTTTCTTCAGGCTTTCCCATAATGTCAATCAGGTGTTTTATGTATTTTTCCGTTTTATGGGTGGAGATGAGATTGGAGAATTGTGTGTTTAAGGGGCTGATTTGTGCAGCCAAATCCGGAGTATAATTTTTTGCTGTCGAATGATATTTCTTTGTTTTATCAAGCTACAGATTTCAGATGTTAATGAGGGGTTGTAGTGCTTTCTGTGGCCTTTTGGTATGTAAAGGTTGGAGACTTTCGAACTACTTTGGTGAGGTTACCTATGGCTTTATATAGAGAGTTGGAATTATTAGTTTCTAGTAGAGGGAGGTGTGATGTATTGGGTAAATTTCTGTCAGTTTGCTTAATTGTAATTTATAAAGGTTGAAGTTATTTTGGGGTTGAATATTTTTGTTGTTTTATCTGTGAAATTATTATTGGGATGCCTTCTGATAGGAGATCAAATTCTATATTCCATGTAGTGTTTTAAAGAGAAATGGAGAGGAGAAAGTGATATCAGGAGATGTCTTAGTTTGGTTTGTTTGGGGAGGAATTAGGGTGGAAAAGTTGTTGTAACTTTATCTCAATTTATATTTTCTGCTGCTAAGGGGTAATCGTTATGTAAATCATGTAGTTCTTTAGATTATTCTAAATCAACTTCTAAGATAATATCCTTTTTTCGATTCATCACTGATGTTAAAATTGAGGTATTAATGTTTTCTATCCATTTAATATTTTCCGTAGGCAAATACTGAGACATTGCCCAACCATTAAAATTATTTAGTATCTAAATAAGTGATATAACTAGCGGTTTATTTTTATCATAACTTTTCTATTATGGACTATTAGCTTTCGCATATCTATGTGCTATTAGTACTGATTCCTCCTCAACCCCTTATTCTATCATTATACAACATATCGGATCTTTTAATAGATTTAAGATTTTACTTTTTTCGTTTTTTTAATAATTATATCAAGATAACCCTGGAGATGTAAAATAACGTGCTGGATTCTAATTTATAAGTATCTATAAACAAGTTGTTTCTAAAATTTTCAAACTACATCGCTAATAATAATGGTTTTTCAGATTGTAAGTATAAACATATGGTAATCTTTAAAAGTTTTACAATTAAATTTTGTCCAGATAGTCTCGCATGTTTGTAGTCTTCGTTTGTTATATCTTCATTATTCAAAATATTATAAAATTTCTCTTTTTTAGGTAATTTTTCGTGATTAAGTTTTACTATATCATCCATCCAGTCGCATGGATAAATTCCTTTACGTTTTAGTAGCTAAAACTGTTCATCTTGATAATATTTGTGAAATTGTGTGTTTTCACTCCATTTAAATTTGATGCTAATTTAGCAAGAGATGAAGACATGAAATCATTCTGTCTTCTCTTATTCACTCTGTGCTATTTTTTTCATCAACTTTTTATATACTGACTGAAACTTATATAAAGTTTCATCCGGTTGAGGAATTGCTTCTTTTTTAATTCACCCTTCCTGGTATGTGCAAATTCGTCAACGAAAAACGAGCATCGATATTTGATAGTTTATGCATTATTTTTATTGGAGTAAATTTTAGGATTTCTAATTTTAAATTACAATTCTATGAGCAGGTCTCTATTATTCTCTTGCTTAAAATGATTATGGTCTCTTACTTGAATATCGTTTTCTGTATATTCTCTTTTTACATACATAACAACGATTAGCTTTTTCAAGATTCACTTCTTCTGAAGTTAAATTCATTGGTTTGTTCATTTTCAGTAATTTATAAATTCTTTTTGATTCTGAAATTAAATATTCTACAAACGTTTTAGGTGCTTCGTTTCCTTCAAAATTTTAAGTTTTGAATATTCATCTACATCACATTTCGTATAACAACACCAACTGTTTGGCTGATGCTTCTGCAAATTAATGGTATAAGATTCTTTAGGATTTGGCTGACTCGTTTGTAACTTTTGTAAAGTGCTTTCAAAATCTGCCTATATAACAAATGGATGTCTGAATTAAAAATAATAAAGTTTAAATTAAGCTTGACCTTCTGATAATTCCATTCTTACCGGTTTATGGATACTACATTCTGGTAGATGATTATCTAATAATTCTTTTTTATAAAAACTATGCAAACAGAATCGACATGGATAAGTTTTCTTTTGCTTCTTGATCTATGGAGATGGACTCAATTACTTTCATAAAGTAATAATCGTGGTATTTTTAATCATTTGATGTATAAAAGTTAAACAACGATTTTTAGTTTTCTCAACTTTTGTAATTCTTAAAAGGATATATATATTTTCTTTTTCATTCTTAGTCCAAATACGTTAACTGACACATCGTTTTGGTTCTCAAATTTACTAATCTGTTTTAATTGAACTGGAAATTCTATTGCTTTCCAATTTTAATTTTTAGATACATCTTTTATACTTGTTGATAATCGCTATGTAGGACCTCATCTAAAAGTATTGATTCCCAAATTGGTCTATATAGACCCCCAGGGGTCTACAGCAACATCAAAGGGTCCATGAAAGTCTCCAAAAATATTGGGGGTCCATGAGATGTAAATGGTATGAAAATCCATTTTAGGCATTATATATTAATTAAATTAAATTAGTAATTCATTAAAATTGTGTAAGCTTGATAGCCATTCCGCTTAGTGGTCGCAGTACATCTTTGAAACCTTGGTTTTGTTTGTAAAAAACTTGTACATAATGATTTACCAGTATCATTCATGTTTCGCGCAGACCGCAATTTCAATTCATCCCAAAGGCCGCGCAATTTCCTATGTTTATTTTATACAACAAAGTTTTAAGCAGGGTCACGGAGAAGATGTTCACCTCATAAAAACAGGTAAAGATTTCAAATTCTTTCAAAACACTTCAAAATAAAATTTAGAAGAGACCTCACGTGGACAGAATGTTTCGCTTTCGACGTTACCCTCCCAAAGAGACGATGTGGTTGCGGGTCGTCTTACCAATATCCACTACTTTAGCCAAAATCCGGGGAAAACCACATACTGATAGGAGAGAAAAGTTAATTTTTACCAGCCATTGAAGAGTTTCCAAAATATTTATCCACGAACCTGCAACCAGAAATCATTAAAAGGAATTTCTTTTCATTCAACAAAAGAGATAACAAATGCTTTCATCAAATCCCTTATGATATTGACAGCTTCTTGTGTAATGATTTGCAAACGACCCATTTCTCTATACAGCTGGACGAGTCAACTTTACCTGGTAATGAAGCATTATTATTGGCATATGTTCGTTTCATTATGGATCAAGAAATTTACGAGGAACTGCTCTTTGCGAGAACTTTGACAACCGACACTAAAGGCGAATCAATATTTGATGTTTTGAAGGATTACTTCATAGAAAAAACAATCCACTTATCAAATAAAATATCAGTAACTACAGATGGAGCACCTGCCATGTTTGGGTGTTATTGTGGATTTATAAGCTTTATTTTAAACAAAATGTACCCGGGGTGTTAGCCAATACACTTGCGTCATTCAGTCGACAAACATTTAGTTGCCAAAAATCTGAATGGTTAGATTGCATGAAATCTTCTTCAATTAGTCATTTATGCAGTAAACCGAATCCGAAACAACGCGTTGAATACGAGGTTATTTGCGAAGTTGTGTGAAGAAAATGACAAGAACTTTCATCAATTACTCCTTCACACTGAAGTACGCTGGCTGTCAAAAGGCTTAACGTTTGACAAGATTTTTTGCACTTTTTGAGACTATTTTAGAGTTTCTGGATGCTAAAGATCCAATTTTAAAAGAAAATTTAATCAAGTGGGAACCAGACATTGTCTATTTAACAGATTTGTTTACTAAATTTAATTAGGTTAACTTGCAGTTACAAAGTGACAGTCTAAATTTGATTAAAACAAAGTCCATCATTTCAGCGTTTCTTGCCAGAATTAAGCTAATGAAGCAAAACATTGGACGGGGAGAATTTTCCCAGTTCCCCAATTTGTCACAGACAAACTGTCAGGAAGACGACGTTTCAACCTACGTTCAACTTTTAAATGCCCTCTATTCAGATTTTGAAACTGGGTTTGAGGATGTTTTCACAATCGTGTAATTACCACAGTGGTAAAACAAATTCCATATGGTGACATGAAGAAACGGATGTCAGATTACAAGAGGAACTGATCGGAATAAGCACGCACTAACGAAGAACTTTAGGTATATTTTAGAAACGAATATCAGCAATTCTGGCTTCAAAAAGACATACCTGTTACTTATTCCGTATTATGGAGTATTATCGCGAGAAGGTTTTTTAATGCTTTTCCATCCTTATACCTAGTGAAAAGGGGTTTCAGCGCGGTTGCCAGTCTGTTTAGCCAAACAAAAAAAAAAAAGAAAAACAACTGGACATCACTTAACGAGGAGATTTGAGATTAAACAAAACTAAATATTGATGCCAAATGTTGAAACTTTATTATTAAGGCATCAGGTTCATCCTTTTCCCACTAAAAGCATTATTTTTTGCTTAGTTATTTTATGTAACAGATGAGTTACTAACAACCTACGTTAAACATTTATATAAATACCCTCTATTCAAATTTTGATAACTAGGTTGAGATGTTTTTAAAAATGTAATACCACAGTGGCTAATCAATCCATATGGTGACATTAAAAAACGGATTTCATATTACAAGAGGAACTGATCGGAATAGCACTAACGAAGAACTTTTAGGTACAGTTTAGAAAGGAATATCAACAATTCTGCTTCAAAAAGACATACCTGTTTCTTATTCCGTATTATGATGGAATATCGCGAGAAAGTTTTTAATTGCTTTTCCCATCCTTATACCTACCTAGTGAATCTTTAAGAATGCATGCAATCTCTGCAAAAAAAAAAAAAAAAAAAAAAAAAAAAAAAAAAAAAAAGGAGTGGGCGGAACATTTGGGGGACAACGTTTCTGCAAGGGGGCTTCCGGGGACATTTTAGTACACTAAATTTAATTGGTTTTCGTTTTTTTTAATTTTTTCAATTTAATTAATAAATTATAAAATCAACTTGTTGTTGTTTTTTTTAAAGTTTTTGCAAAAAATCAATAGTATCAGGTAAGCAGGGGGTCATCCAAAACCGAAAAACATGGCAAGGGTCTATGAGACAAAAAAGTTTGGGACCTCTGATCAAACAATTCAGATCTTGCTATACACCCTTTGAAACATTCGTTATCATTTTTATTTTTTGAATATTAATCAATTCAAATTTTGGGTTCTTATATTTTGATGGAGTTTCAATATAGGAAGAAGCTCTTAATGGTTTAAATTTTCAAACTTATTTCAAAAATTCTTAAAAGTTTATTGATAATCCCATCCTGATCTTTCTTTTGTAAATTTGCACATTTTTTTCTTCAATTTATTAATCATAACATAAATAGTATCTTTTATTTGAGAATTGTTTGTTATACTTTTCATGGAACCGCTATTAAAACAATTTTGAATCGTTTGTTTTCTTATATCAGGTAAAATTTATAAAATTCAACGTGAAGAGAAAAATTTAATTTTTAAATTTTCCAATTTTGGTCTTGAATTTTATTTTCCATTGTACTCATCATATTATTAATAAATGTTCTTGGGTCAATTATATTCTTTATATTTGTATAACAATAGGCTTTAAAAATTACCTTGATTCCTTTCTTGACAATTTTTATAAGTGTCACATTGCATCGAAATTTCTTTTGATGGAAATCCTACGTTTCTCGATGTTATTTTAAGGTTAGAACGCTTTTATTACACATTGAGGCATAAATTCTTTTTATCATCAAAATACATTCAAATTAAGCAATGATTGATTTGTGTTTTTCACATGTTTATTAACTTCTTACATGGAATTTTAAAATTTTAATTTATATTACAATTTCACAAGTTGTCATTTTATTATAGATTTTTTTATTATAAGTTAATTTGGGATTCTGCCTATTCCCAGATTCTTGCCATTTTATTATATAGATTTTTTTTATTATATAAGTCAATTTAAAATTTTGTCACTTCAATGATCATTTTATAAGATTTTTTAATGATTTAATATCAATTTTGGATTTTTGCTCATTCCCAGATCTTACCATTTATTATAATTTGTTATTAATAAGTTAATTTGGATTTTCGTTTTTCTTGAATTTTATAATTTTTCGAGTTTTCAATAGCTGATTAAAATGTTTTCCCCTACTTTTATTATAAAATAAATATTCTTCCTGAAAAACGTTCTTTATCTAAAATTAAGAAGTTAGCCATCGTTTTGTTCTAATCTATTTTCATCTCGAAAATATAATTTATTTTGTGAAAAAGTGACTGAACCACTAAGTTTTGTTTTGACGTCTCAAGCAATCCAATATAGATAAAAAATAATTCCCTTTAAAATATGCTTAAAAATTTCTTTTACGCTTCTTTAAATTTATATTATTTCTGTATATTTAAAAAAAAATTTAATAACTTTTTTCCTAAATAAAAATACTTAAAAATAAAAAACAAATTCAAAATCCTCGTACCTGAAAACCTATAAATCCATACCTCATTTGATTTCTACATGTCATCAGTAGAAACCAAAATATTTAACTTCACTCACGGATTATAAATCTGTCAGTTTTACTTAATATAAATGATAATTAATTTTATTTTAAAAATATTATTTAAAATGAAGGAAATTGAAAAGTGTAAATTTTATTAGACAAACTTTTTCGAATCTACGACATGTTTTCATATGGATGTTGAAATTTTTTCAAATTTCAGCTTGGAAAGTACTTAGTTTCATCCAGAGCATTTCTTCCAGATTTTCAGAAAAAATTTTGAAAACATATTTTTAGTTACCTAAGATTTATTTTGAAGTAAATATTTTGTGACGTCGTTACTTTATAACTTCGCTAGATACCGGACTTATTATTATTATTATTATATTATTATTATTATTATATTATTATTATTATTATTATTTTTATTTTATATTTTTATTATTATTATTATTATTATTATTATTATTATTATTATTATTATTATTATTATTATTATTATTATTATTATTATTATTATTATTATTATTATTTTATTATTATTTATTATTATACAACAATCATTGGAACTCCTTTTACCTCAAAGTTATGACGTTTAGTTTTTATGTTGTTTTTCTTCTTTGCTGTTTAGTCCAATTTGAGTGGACTGTTTTACTTCTTGTCATTCGTTGCTGTTTAGTCCAATATGAGTGGACTGTTTTTCTTCTTGTCTTTGCTGTTTAGTCCAATTTGAGTGGACTGTTTATCTTCAGGATATTCGTTCCTAAACTCTCTAGAATTTGCCTACCGGAGGAGATATTTTAAAAAAAATTTAAAAATGAATATCTGCAAAAAGCAGTAGAAGGTTCCAAGCAACTTTACTTCTTAGTTGGCCTCTATAGCTGAGTAGATTAGAGCATTGAATTAGAGAATAAGGTTTCTGGTTCAATCCCAGAACAGGATCAAGTTTTTTAAATAATGAGAAATTTTAATTAAGAGCAAAGAATGACAAGAAGAAAAACAGTTCCACTAAAAGTTGACTAAACAGCAAAGAATGACAAGAAGAAAAACAGCCCACTCAAAGTGGTAAACAGCAACGAATGACAAGAAGTAAAACAGTCCACTCAAAATGCAACAGCAAGAAGAAAAACAACATAAAAACTAAACGTCATAACTTTGAGGTAAAGGAGAAACCTAATATTGTTGTATATAATAATAATAATAATAATAATAATAATATATAATAATAAAAAAATATAATAATAAATATAAAATAATAATAATAATAATAATAATAATAATAATAATAATAATAATAATAATAATAATAATAATAATAATAATAATAATAATAATAATAATAATAATAATAATAATAATCCGTATCTAGCGAAGTTATAAAGTAACGACATCACAAAATATTTACTTCAAAATAAATCTTAGGTAACTAAAAATATTTTTTCAAAATTTTTTCTGAAAATCTGGAAGAAATGTTCTGGATAAAACTAAGTACCTTCCAAGCTGAAATTTGAAAAAAATTTCAGAGATTCATATATAACATGGCGAGATCGGAAAAGTTGTCAAAAAAATTTACACTTTTCAATTTCCTTCATTTTTAAAATAATATTTTAAATTTAATTAATTATCATTATATTAAGTAAAACTCTACGGATGTTTTAATATGTCAAATGTTAAATATTTGGTTCTACTTAACATAGAAAGATAAATGAGGTATGGATTTATAGGTTTTCAGGTACGAGGATTTTGAATCTGTTGTTATTTTTAAAGTATTTTTATTAGGAAAAAAGTTATTAAATTTTTTTTTTAAATATAAAGATAATAGAAAATTTTAAAGAGGGTAAAGTTGAAGATCTTGATGAGTTTTAAGGAATTATTTTTTCTCTATAATAAATATAGAATTCTATAATGAACAAAAATAAAAAGAAAGTCACTTTTTCACAAAATAATTATATTTTCGAGATGAAAAATTATGATAGAACAAACGATGGGCTAACTTCTATAATTTTAGATAAAGAACGCTTTTCAAGAAGAATAAAAAAATTAGAAGAAAGATTAGTCCCTATTTTAAAATCAAAACTCGAAAAAATTAGGAAATTCAAGAATAACGGAAATCCAAAATTAACTTATAATAACAAAATTATAATAAAATGGTAAGATCTGGGAATGAGCAAAATCCAAAATTGACTTATTATAAAAAAAAAAATCTATAATAAAATGGTAAGATCTGGGAATGAGCAAAATTTAAAATTGACTTATAATAAAAAAAATCTATAATAAAATGGCAAGATCTGGGAATGAGCAGAATCCAAAATTAACTTATAATAAAAAAAATCTATAATAAAATGAAAACTTGTGAAATCTGTAATACTAAATTAAAATTAAAATCATTGTAAGAAGTAATAAACATATGAAAAATACAAATCAATCATTGCTTAATTTGAATTTTTTTTGATGATAAAAGAAATTATGCTCAATGTGTAATAAAAGCGTTCTAAACCTTAAAATACACGAGAAAAGTAGGATTCATCAAAGAAATTCGATGCAATGTGATTATAAAAATTGTCGAGAAGGAATTCAAGGTAATTTTAAAGCCTATTGTTATACAAATATAAATATAATTGACCCAAGAACATTTATTAATAATATGATGAGTACAATTGAAAATAAAATTCAAGACCAAAATTGGAAAAATTTAAAATTAAGTCTTTCTCTTCACGTTGAATTTTATAAGAATTTACCTGATGAGAGAAAACAAACGATTCAAAATTTGCGTTTAAACCTTTTTCATTTACAAGTATAACAAATAATTCCCAAATAAAAGATACTATTCATGGTTATGATTAATAATATTGAAGAAAAAATGTGCAAATTTACAAAAGAAAGATCAGGATGGATTATCAATAAACTTTTAGATTTTGAAATAAAGATAGCAAAATATAAACCATTAAGAGCTTCTTCGTATATTGAAACTCCATCAAAATATAAGAACCCAAAATTTGGATTGATTAATATTCAAAATAAAAATGATAACGAATGTTTCAAATGGTGTATAGCAAGATCTGATTGTTTAGATCAGAGGTCCCCAAACTTTTTTGTCTTCCATAGACCACTTGCCATGTTTTTCGGTTTTTGGATAGACCCCCTGCTTACCTGAACTGATTTTTTGCAAAAACTTTAAAAACACACATGTTGAGGTTTATACATTTATTAATTAAATTGAAATTAAAACGAACCAATTAAAATTTAGTGTTACATAAAATGTCCAGTCCTTTTTTTTTTTTTTTTTTTTTTTTTTTTTTTTTTTTTGCTATTTTTTTTGTAATAGCGTTGGAAAACAACCTTTCACTAGGGGTGTTTTTTTTTGTAAGAGAAAAGGCAATTAAAAACTTTCTCGTAATAATCCATAATACGGGATAAGAAACAGGTATGTCTTTTTAGCCAGAATTTCTGATATCCATTTCTAAACTGTACCTAAAGTTCTTCGTTAGTGCTTATTCTGATCAGTTCCTCTTGTAATATGACATCCCTTTCTTATATGTCACCATATGGATTGATTAGCCACTGTGGTATTACCATTGTTAAAACATCCTCAAACCTAGTTTCAAAATCTGAATAGAGGGTATTTATATGTTTAACGTAGGTTTTTAGGGTATCGTTACATAAAATTAACTAAGCGCAAAAAAATAATGCTTTAGTGGGAAGGATGAACCTGATGATTAATTATAAAGTTTCAACATTTGGCACAAATTAGGTTAGGTTTAATCTGAAATTTCCTCAGTTACTGATGTCCAGTCCTTTTTTTGCAACCAAGCTGAAACCCCTTTCCACTAGGTATGAGGATGGAAAAGCAATTAAAAACTTTTTCGCAATGCTTCATAATACAGGATAAGTAACAGGTACCGTATGTCTTTTTGAAGCCATAATTGCTGATATTATTTTCTAAACTGTACCTAAAGTTTTTCGTTAGTGCTTATTCCGATCAGTTCCTCTTGTTAATATGACATCCGTTTCTTCAATGTCACCATATGATTGATTATCCACTGGGGTATTACCATAGTCAAAACATCCTCAAACCTAGTTTCAAAATCTGAATAGATGGCATTTATATGTTAAACGTAGGTTGAAACGTCGTCTTCCTGACAGTTTGTATGTGACAAATTGGGGAACTGGGAAAATTAGCACCGTCCAATTAGCTTCATTAGCTTAATTCTGGCAAGAAACGCTGAAATGATGGACTTTGTTTTAATCAAATTTAAACTGTCACCTTGTAACTGCAAGTTAACCTCATTAATTTAGTAAACAAATCTGTTAAAAGACAAGTCTGGTTCCCATTTTGGATTTAAAATTTTTCTTTAAAATTGGATCTTTAGCATCCATAAACTCTAAAATAGTCTCAAAAAGTGCAAAAATCTTGTCAAACATAAATAAGCCTTTTGACAGCCAGCGTACTTCATGTGTTGAAGGAGTAATTGATGAAGTTCCGTCATTTTCTTAACACAATTCCGCAAATAACCCGTATTTCAACGAGTTTGTTTCGATTCGTTACTCATTGAAGTGACTAATTGAAGAATCTCATGCAATCTAACATTCAGATTTTTAGGCAACTAAATGTTGGTCGTGGATGACGCCAGTGTATGCAACACCCGGGTACATTTGTTTTAAATAGCTTTAGTAAATCCACAATAAACACCCAAACATGGCAAGTGTGCTCCATCTGTAGTTACTGATATTTTTATTTTGATTAAGTGGATTGTTTTTTCTATGAAGTAATCCTTCAAAACATCAAATATTGATTCGCCTTTAGTGTCAGTTGTCAAAGTTCTCGCGAACAGCAGTTCTCGTAGAATTTTCTTGATCCATTAATGAAAGAAACTACTTGCCAAATAAGAATGCCGTTCATACCAGGGTAAAGTTGACTCGTTTTTCCAGTGTATAGAGAAATGTGGTTTTAGTTGGCAATCATTACACAAGAAGCTCTCAATAACATAACTCATTTCATCAATACAATCAATACGTCATTGTTGTTGCTTAAAGAAATTCTCTTTTAATGATATCAGATGCAGGTTCGTGTAATCATTAGTTTTTAAACTCTTTCAATGGCTGGTAAAATTAACTTTTCTCCTATAGTATGTGGTTTTTCCGGATTTTGCTAAAGTAGTGAGATATTGAAGACGCCGCAAACCATCATCGTCTCTTTGTAACGTCGAAGCGAACATTCTGGTCCACCGTGAGTCTCTTCTAAATTTTATTTTTAAGTGTTTGAAAGTATTTCAAATCTTTACCTGTTTTATGAGGGTGACATCTTCTCAGATGATCCTCCAGTTTAGATAGTTTCATAAAAGGTACATAGGGAATTGCGCTGTCTTCTGGGAAAAGAATTTCTACTGCGCGTATGTGTGTGACATGATGATACTGGTATATCATATGTACAAGTTTTTACAAGTCAAAGTGTACTGCGACCACTAAGCGAATGGCTACAAACTTACACAATTTTATGAAATATACTAAATTTAATTTAATTAATATATATGTAGTACAGATCCACTATTGTTGACCCCCATTTACATCTCATGGACCCCCAATTTTTTGGAGACTTTCATTGGACCTTTTGCATGTTTGCTGTTAGACCCCTGGGGTGTCTATAATAGGACCACTTGGGAATCATGGTTTAGATGAAAGGTCACTTACATAGCATTATCAACAAGAATAAAAGAGGTCATTCTAAAATTATAATTGAAGGAATAGAAATTTTCCAGTTCAAAATTTTAAAACCAGTTTAGTTAAATTTTGAGAACCAAAACGTGTGTAGTTACGTAATTTGGACTTTGATGAAAAAGAAAATATATATCCCTTATAAGAATTCCAAAAGTTGAGAAAACTAAAAATGTTGATTTACTTTTAATATCAAATGATAAAATAACCATTATCTACTAATGATATTGAGTCCATTCATAGATAAGAAGCAAAAGAAAAAACTTATCCATGTCTATTTTGTTTGCGTATTTTTTATAAAAAAGAATTATTAGATAATCATCTACCAGAATGTAGTATTCATAAACCGGTAAGAATGGAATTATCAGAAGGTCAAGTTCAATTAAAACTGTATTATAAACAATTCAGACATCCATTTGTTTTATATGCAGATTTTGAAAGCGCCTTACAAAAGATACAAACGAGTCAGCCAATCTAAAGAATCTTATACCATTAACCTGCAGAAACATCAGCCAAACAGTTGGTGTTGTGAACAAATGTGATCGTAGATAATATTCAAACTTAAAATTTATGAAGGCAACGAAGCGCCTAAACGTTTGTAGAATATTTAATTTCATCCATCAAAAAGAATTTATAAATTACTGAAAATGAACAAACCATGAATTTAACTTCGGAAGAAGAAAATGAAAGAAGAAATGAATCATGAAAATGCTAATCGTTGTTATGTATGTAAAAAGGAATATACACCCTCAGATTTTAAGTAAGGGACCATAATCATTTAACAGGAGAATATAGAGGACCCTGCTCATAGAAATTGTAATTTACAAATTAGAAATCCTAAATTTACCCAATAATAATGCATAACTTATCCAAATATACGATGCTCGTTTATTCGTTGAAGAATTTTGCACTACCGAGGAGTGAATTTAAAAGCAATTCTCAACGGATGAAACTTATATAGTTCTCAGTCGTAATAAAAGTTATGAAAAAATAGTCAGCAGAGTTGTGGAAAAATGTAAATAGTTTCAGATGTTTTTTTGTTCAGTCATCTATGCTAATATGGAGCATCAGTAATGATTGGCTGTGTATATGTCGTTTTATGGAAATGTTTAATGATTAAAGAAATTTACAACAAATATGCAGATGAACAGTTGCAGCTAACTAAAACGTAAGGGATTTATCCATGCTTGCCGACTGGTATGGTGGATATAGTAAAACTTAATTCACGAAAAATTACTCTAAAAAAAAGAGAAAAAATTTTTAATATTTTTGAATAATAATGAAAGAGTATAAACAACGAGTGGGGCTACAACATCAGTTGCGCGAACTATCTGGGCAATTAATGTGTTGGTTAAAACATTTAAAGATTTTTAAATATGTTAGTTATACTTACAATCTGAAACATTATTTATATTAGCGGATGTGGGTTCTCTTTGAAAATTTAGAACAAACTTGTTTATAGTTACTTATAAAAATTAGCATCCAGAACGTTATTTTACATCTCCAGGGTTATCTTGGGGTGCCTTTTTTAAAAAACGAAAGTATAAAATTAGATCTGATTATTTAAAGATCCGCGGATATTGTTGTAATGAAGAAAAGGGGTATATTAGAGGAGGATTCAAGTACTATACACATAGATATAGCTAAGCTATAATCCATATACAAGAAAGTTATGAATAAAAATAAAACCGCATAGTTATTTTATTTCACCTTATTTAGATGCTAATAATTTGTCTGGTTGGGCATTGTCTCAGTATTTGCCTACGGAAATATTAATGGGATTGGAAACATTAACGATATTGTGTTTATGGAGATCCAGTGAATGAATCGAAAGGATATATATCTTAGAGTTGTGATTTTGAATATTCAAAGGAACTAATGATTTACATAACGGGTATTACCCTGTTAAGCGCAGAAAATATTAAAGTTAGATAAAGTTTTCAAAGTTATGTTTCCAAACTTGAATAATAAAGATAAATATATCATACACTATGAAATTAAACAGTTGTTGAACTTAGGATTCAAAACTAACGAAAATTACATGAATATTAGATTTGATCAGAGCGATTGGATGAAATCATAACATTCATCTTAACATTGAAAGAGAAAGGAAGGAAGAAAAGAATTTGAAAAAGATTTCTAAAAATAAAATAATGAACAACTCGGTGTTTGGTTAAAACGATGGAAACATAAGAAATAGAGTTGATGTACGTACGACTAGTTTAAAAATGAACAGCCAAAAAAATAGTAAAATAAATAAACCAAATTTTGACATCGGTTTTTTAAAATTATTTACTCAGAAAATTTGAAGCTTGTTCATATGAAAAAAAAAAAACTAAAATAAGATTGATAAACCCTTCTTATTGCCATGATTATTTTTATTTTATAGATTAAGTTTTAAAAATACGCAATCATGCCCTTCATTATAATCATATAAAAAAATAAATATAATGAAAACGCCAAAAAAAATTGTTTTACAGATACAGATTCATTATGCAATTTTTTTTAGAAAACAAATGATAATATATAAGATATGAAAAGAAAAAACTGTTCGATACATCTGATTATCCAAAAGAGATATAATTATATTCAGGAAAAAAGCTAGAAGGTATGGGTAAAAATGAAAAAAAAAACAAATGAACCAGCTGGAAAACTGATAACAGGATTTGTAGGACTAACAGCAAAAATTTTATTGCTAATTAATATATTAGAAAATAAAAGAGGGAAAATTTAAAAAAAAGCTAAGACAGAAGTTAAAAGAAAAGGCTTCTACCAAACGAAAACGATTAACATGGATGGACTAATAAAAAATGTAATTATTTATTGTAATTAATAAATCTAGAAGTGTTAGGAAACTAAAATTTAATACCATTTGTTTTTTTTTTGATTTGTATACTATACAAGTAAAAATATAGCATTATCGAGAAATTATGATAAACGATATTTTTAAGAAATTGAAATTAATTATAAACACATTAGCTTTTGTAGGGCATATTAGAATAAGTTAGTTGGCTCCAACAATAGATTACCTTTTAGTTATAAGTTAGAGAGAGAGAGAGTTAAGGAAAATAAAAAATTAAAAAAAATCATAAAAAATATTTCAATATGTCCAGCAAGGAGGTTAGGTGAAGAATTTTTAAAATAAAAAAAAAATATATAATAATTATTTTTGAAAAAAAATTCATTATATAATTTATTTTTTTAATGCAAAGAATCGGATGCGTGGTGCCATTAAGGCAGTGTTATTCCAAAGTGAGGGTACTCGTTACCGCGGGAGGGGGTACCGCCCGCAGAGTTGATTACTTAGGCTTTACGCCAAAGAAGTAGCCTCACGATCACTGGCGAGTGTATGAACTCGCGGGCAAATTTATTGCATCACCCGTAAATATAATTCAAACACTTTTCATATTAGGAAATGTAGGCCTAGGGTTATTTGCGTTTTTATTTCGGTTTATACCTAACTCGGGGAATTTTACACAGGGTTAATAAATGTGATTAAACCGTACTGTAACGACATTGTATGAATTGAAAATGACAAAATAAAAAAACAAAAAAAATATTGGATGTGATGGTTTTATTAATCAACAACAATATATGCTACAAATTACATGTGAAATGCAGCATAAAGGGGTTCTAATAATTGGGTTTGTACCCCTCTATCTCT
>JABUQX010001245.1:0-17500 GCA_015478945.1 Trachelipus rathkii
AACCCGGCCCCGGCCCCAGGCCCCTGGCTAAATTAGAGCAGCCCCGGCCCCGGCCCCGGCCCGCCCCGGTAGGTCCCTAAACCATATGAAAGCGTGATGTTAAGGAATAATGAGGAGGTCGAAAATGATTATTTTATATATAATGCGGAGTGAGACGGGTTGGTCATGTCTCCTTGGCAATCCAATGTTACTGTAATAGTATGGTGAGGTTTCATGCGAAAGAATTGAGGTAGGTGCATGGCTAACAAGGGTACGAGTTAGAGTGATGCTGAGAATGGATGAGTAAGTGGAGGATCTCCCCTTACCTATTATTGAGGATATTTGTTCTTTGTGGTGGCGAATCTGAAGAAGCAGTTTGATAGAGGAAACTAGTCAGAAAGGTGTGGCAAGGTGTGTAAAAGAAGAGGTTTTGAACTTTAACCTAGTAGAGTAAGTTATGGTTCGTCTGAGTGAGGACAGACTTCAGGTTGCAATTATGTTATGAGTTGAGCAGCTGAAAAAGTGTCTGAATTTAAAATATTTAGGGTATTTGTTGAATGAAAGGAGGGGGCTGGATTAGGAATAATATATGATGCACTAAAGGTGGCTTTTGTGCAGTAATCGTTGGTGGATGTAAAGGACTAAGTGTAAGTTGGCTTAGCCGGGTCTTACATTGAGGTTATGTTGTTACCCTGTTATTGTTATAGTAGTGGGACTATGGGCTGGAATAGAGGTTTAGATCTTAAATACAATGTGTTCAGAGGACAATCTTAGTGGCGTGTTTAGTGTGAAAAGAAATGATAAAAATGAGAATGAACCGCTATTAGAGAGTTGTTTGGTGTGGAGATTGGCGTAAATGAGAGATAAAATGAGACCGTTGAGATGGTTGATCATGTGAAGAGTATGAGATGACAGATCGGTCGGTTAAACGAGGTAATGTGTTAAGTGTGGCTGGGATCGACCGGCTGAGAGACAGAAAGAAGAAAAGTGGAATGAATCAGAAAAGGAATGCCTGAAGAGAGAAATGTGAGTTCTGCAGTAAGGTGAGAAGGAAGGTGCTCAAACACGGAGTGGAAGGTGGGTTTTGTCAGAGGAGTATGGCTCTGTAGCCCAACCTGGGCCAAGGAATGACCCCACATTGACGAGGCGTCATTAGTGAGGGTCAAATCGTCCGTTCACGTCCCATTGAAGCTTAGGGTGGAATTATTTCGACTTGCCGGACCGAGTTCTCGTGTGTGTGTGTGTGGGGCGGTAAGAGTGCGCTTTCTTTTTACTTGGTATCTCCTATCTACTATTATTTATGTATTCCTCTGATATTGTTTACCGCTTTGCCTCATCTTTGGATGAATCAGATGGGTCCCTTAGTTGGTGGTAGGTTGGATGATGAATGATGTGTTGATGTGTGATGATGTTTTTGCCTGATGATGTGCATTGATGATGATGATTGGATGATATGATGAATTGTTTGATGATTGATGATGATGATGAATATCTCTATATAATTATTATCATATATAGAATATATATATATATATATAGTATATATATATATATATCTTTATGATGCAAGTTTTTCATACCTCTTGCTTACTTTGTACTTGTACTGATTACGATGTATACTCTGTTACTTGTACTTTACTTGAAAATTGTAAGCCAGTACTGTACGTTGGATAACAATTCTAGAGTCCTCTGCTACATGTACGTACTTGCTACTCGGAACAAATGCTACTTGGATAACCCCAACCCTGATTATATTATTATTTAATATATAGTATATAATTATATATATATAACTCCTATATAGTATACTTATATCTATTTATAGTTATATATACTTCTATATCATATTACACACGATTATTGTCCATATACTCTAGTACTATATATATATATACTATTTAATATATGTGTAATTATATATATATATATACTAATATATCATTATATTGATATAATATAATATAATATATTTATTATAGTATCTCTCTATCTATATATAATCTATCTACTATATTATACTATAATATTAATATTCTATATCTATTACTATCTATATATATTATTATAATATATATATATATGATATATCAGCTGCTTTTCTTTGTCATTTGATTTTAAAGGGCGAGTTAGGGCATTTTTAAACCATAACCTGAAAAGTAATGACGTTAGGATGACTTTGAGGAAAGACGTCACATCCAGATGACTCATCCGTTGCAATCGACTATAACTGAATATGACTCCCAAGAGTACTCGTTGTTTACAAACGTGAAAGCTGACTACGTAAATACTTTTGCAACGTAATAAAAAAAAAAATTTGACATAAAAATTGCTCTAAGGGGGTTTCATTAAATTCATTAAGTTCTCCATCAATCAGGAATAGCATCGTCAGTCATACATATTAATACATACAAGTTCGATACGTGCTCAGAAACGCAATCATTATTATTTTATTTATCTATCATTTCAGAATAGTTAATGTTACGAATTTTCCTTAACATCGCCCCATTTTATTTTTATTTTATTTTTTTACAGCTAATACCACGTCTCACGGGCAGAGCCCTATGTAAGGAGGGGTATACTCTATTTACGTCTGAGTAAGATGAAACTAAGCCACAATCTGAGTTGATCGGCAATCAAAACTTCGCATTTTTTTTCAAACTCTTCTCTGACGAATTAACTTTTTTTTTCTTTTCAAACCTCGCCAAGCGGAATTGGGGGTTGGCATGCGATGCTACACTGCAATGATCAGATTCTCTCTTTTCATATGCTCGCTAAATAATAGGTAATCCAACGAGTAAAAATCCTTATCACCTTACTAATACTTTTTCAATTGATTTGGCAATGCTTAACATATATATATATATATAGATTATATTATAATATTATAATATATATTATATACTATATTATATCTATTATACGTATATATTATTATATTATATTATATTATTATATATATATTATAACTATATATCTAAAATATTCATCACGAATATCATCTGACGGTTATCTATTCATTCTAAATCTCATTTCATCTAACGGCTTATTAAATTCATCCGCCTACCACCTCCTTTTTTTTTGACACTTCTTAAAATAAAAATCTTTTCATTCGAGGATGGGAGTAAATTATTACAATGGGATTTTCAAATTATTCGTCCTCAACAATTATATAACGTAACTATCCCAATGGAGTAAAGAGAGAGCCGAGCACCTAAGAAAAAAAAATAGATATCTCCACAATATGTCTTTCTTCTTTAAGCCAACTACTACTGTTACAAGAGAAAATGTGAAGCAACCCCCAGAGGTCAAAGGTAGATGCTGAAGTTCAGACATTTCTCTAAGAGTCCTGGAGAGAGGTCTTGAACCAAAACATGTTGTTGACGATGTCACCGATGACCTCCATCTTTGGTCAGAAAAATCTGAATATCTTCAAAATCACTGGATTCAGGGTTGTGCATGTCAGCATAAAGATCATAGGTTCAAGGAATTGATCGTGCAGTTGAGGAAAAAATGAAAACCTCGTATATTATTACTTTTGAAATGTTAATATATGTATATGATTGAATATGGAGAAATTTAATAGAAATTGGGTATGCAGTTAGAAAACAAGTTCTCGTGTTCATTGCTTCAAGTTGATTTTATTATTTATTGGAAATTTGCTAATGAATTGATCTCGAGTCATGAAAACTGTAAGCAACATCTTGATGAAATGACAGTCCTATGTGGTGGGAAATTGACTCTGATCTTGTGAAGCAATGAAAGGTATCGAATACTAAAAATAAGTTCTTTGGAGAACATTTTGCATTATGTATTTCCTTTGTATTGCAGTTCGTAACAAAGATAAATTCATAGGTTCATAAAAAATGTCAACAACCTTAGAATACTTCAACTACTGAGTCACTATAACATATTCCTTGCTGAGAAGATCTCTGAGTACTATAATAAAGGATGTGGACACACGGCTTATATGTCCTTGATTGAGCTTATGAATCAATTGAGAATATTTTTCGTTGTAGAAGAAATCAAATCAGCAAAGTCCATCTACATATCTGCAGACTGTACACTGCCTGCTGTGCATGTGTTCCAGATAACAGTGATTGCCCGACATGCCTTACAAATTGGTTTGATTGAACGATTTGTAAAGTTCATACCAATGTTTTTAACACAATGGATCTGAAATCACCCAAATTATTCTTTATTTCTTGGAAGGAAATGGCAAAAACATTTAAGATTGCCAAGCTTAATCATATCACAGATATCCAAATATGAGCGGGAACAACAATGGCGTCTTGGCTATCTTTCGAGAGAGGTACAGAGTTGCTTAATATATTCCATGCACAGCTCATGCCCTTAATTCAGTTAAAAAAAGGGCTGTAGGAGGCTGTCTTGCTGCAGTCGAATATTTTATCTTCAAATTCTTAACGCATTTCATGTTCTTCGGTAGCATCTATTCATCGAAAATACTTAAAAAGGTTTCTTGACAGCAAGGCTTTTTGTGACACATTTTTTTTTTTAAAGTTGTCACCACCCCTCACGGGCAGAGCCCTATTCAGGGAGGGGGTGTTGCACGCTAAAATTTCATCCGCTAACGTAAATTACGCAGATGAGCACAGACGCAGGCTTTAAAGTGAGGGAGATTAAATTCAGCAGGAAACACAGAAGATGGAAGAGAATTCCACAGAACAGAGGTGGCAGGAAAGAAAGAAGCACCGCAGCGAACTAGCCTGGAGTTACCAAATATGATCAACCTGATATGATGCTGTAACTGCTGTAAACAAAGGATAGAATGAGAAAATTTACAGTACTTCAAAAATTGACCCGCGATGAAAACAGCACAAGGATTTCTAAAGAAACATCTAAAACTGGAATTCCCCATCTTGCATGTAATACGGGAGATAATTAATGAAAGACTTCAGAAAACGAAATTACCGTATCTATCCAAGGACTGCTCCTCTCTCTCTCTCTCTCTCTCTCTCTCTCTCTCTCTCTCTCTCTCTCTCTCTCTCTCTCTCTCTCACTCTCTCTTCTCTCTCTCTCTCTTCTCTCTCCTCTCTCTCTCTTCTCTCTCTCTCTCTTTTCTCTCTCTTTCGCCCCGCCCCTCTCTCTCTCTCTCTCTCTCTCTCTCTCTCTCTCTCTCTCTCTCTCTCTCTCTCTCTCTCTCTCTCTCTCTCTCTCTCTCTCTCTCTCTCTCTCTCTCTCCTCTCTCTCTCTCTCTCTCTCTCTCTCTCTCTCTCTCTCTCTCTCTCTCTGTCTTTCTGATTTTAGTTGTTCATTTATTGATATCTCTCCTTGAGTTTGTCAAAGGTCAACGTTCTGATCGTGAAAGCTACAAAGATTAAATGAAAAGTGAAATTTTTTGCCACGTAGCAATAAGAATTTACAAAACAACCACAAAAGAGAACTTGTCAGTTTGACAAGAAGTGTTCATCAGGCAAAACAGTATTTTCATCCAAAGAAAATCATTAAATTTAAAATAATAATAATAATAATAATAATAATAATAATAATAATAATAATAATAATAATAATAATAATAATAATAATAATAATAATAATAATAATAATAATAATAATTAATAATAATAAAATTAATTAATAATAATAATAATAATAATAATAATAATAATAATAATAATAATAATAATAATAATAATAATAATAATAATAATAATAATAATAATAATAATAATAATAATAATGATAAACTGTGCTAACTTAAATGAACTCAGCAGTGATGATACTCAAAGGGCAGCAAATATGTTAATGGAAGAATATTCAAATAATATTGAAAACCATTTTCCGTCTGTATTAATCTAATTTTCTGAGCTTTCCAAAACAGTGAACAGCAACAGAAAGAAACTTAACGTGGACCACAAATCTCAAGCACAGAGCTAATAATGCTATTGTAGGTGAATGTGAATTGAATTTCATACAAACTTTTCCAAATATCCACATCACACTAATCACTTATCGCTTCATGATGAGATCGAATTACAGTTGAGAGGAATAATTTTCTAATTTGAATTGAATAAAAAATTAAAGTTAGAATTTCCATAGATAATAATAATAAAAATAATAATAATAATAATAATAATAATAATAATAATAATAATAATAATAATAATAATAATAATAATAATAATAATAATAATAATAATAATAATAATAATAATAATAATAATAATAATAATAATAATAATAATAATATAATAATAATAATAATAATAATAATAATAATAATAATAAAATTCAAAATTTTTGCTCAAAATAGAGAAATTACAATCTAATCATTTAACAACAAAGATTACATACAATTTTATTTATTTAGTCCAATATTTTATAATTTCAATACCAATAAATTATATAAAACAATGTAATTTCCCTAGTATCTGAAATGGGACTACTATTTGCAACATAGTATTGTGTCCTTAGAGCCCCGAAATAATAATATAATAATAATAATAATAATAATAATAATAATAATAATAATAATAATATAATAATAATATAATAATAATAATAATAATAATAATAATAATTAACAACAACAACCAACAACAAAAACAACAACAACAACAAAACAACAACAAACAAATAAACAACAAAACAACAACACAACATACAACAATACAACACAACAACAACAAACCAACACTACAACGCACAACACGCAGCAACAACCTAACCAAGAAAACAACAACACAACCACCAACAACCAATACAACAACAATATAATACAATAATCTAATAATAATACATAATAATTAATAATAATATATATATATATAATACAATATAATACATAATAATAATATAATACATATATTGGTAATCATAAATTAATAAATAATACATAATAATATATTAAATAATAATATATATAAATATAAATCATTCTAAAAATACATAACTAATAATAATAATAATAATTAATCATACATCAATGTTATATCAATATAATAACCTACATAATATATATAATATATAATCACATAATACTAACCATCCTAATCAATAATATATAATAATTACATTAACCTACCCTAAAAAATATCATCAATTCATCTTAATATTAATCCCAATAATAATTTATACACATAATTTAATAGTCATAATCATAATACCACTAATTATAATATTATCCAATAATAATAATAATAATACCATATAATAATCAATAATGAAATTTCCTAATAATACATAATACATATAATAATAATCATAATACATGAATCCAATATAATAATAATAATACATTAAGGTCTCGATCAATAATAATACCGGATAATTAAGTAAATAATATAATTAATATAATACACTTAATCTCTTATGGAAGTGATAAATTGAAAATCTCCGACCATTCACTAGCTTCACTGATCTTATGCCCACGTGCCAACTACCATCTTCTTTCACAATCAGTCTAAAGTTATAAAAGGTGGATTAACGCGTTAAAGCGTTAATTACCGATCAATTAACTTTTGCTTTATATATCTTGATATTCAGTTCAACTTTAACCGCTATTTCGTTAATTTTCGAAAAGAAGTACATGCGGAATTTATAAACAGAGTTAATACTAAAAACTTGTTATTCCCGCCTACATTCCGTTAAGCTTTGACGTTTTAACCCGATCAATTTGAATTTACCCGGAGTTTATTAAAATGCATTTTCCTATCAGATTATTTAAATTTTGTAGTTACAGATTCGATTTCGATAAAGAGATAACTTTTTTTTCTAATTTCCTAAACGCTCTCTCGAGAATGGGCGTCAAAATGTGTTTATATTTTACTCGTTATTATCGCCCAGTTCACGATATAAATGTTTAATACTACAGCGTTAGATGAAAACAACCTAGAGTTATATTCTCGAGGGTAAATCGTGCTTAAGTGCTGACAGAATTTAGTTCACACCCTCGTGTCCAACTACTAAATTCCTATGCCTTAGTAAAAGCACACTACTTTTCCTCAGGTGTGTGATAAACTACGCACATGTCCCCCAATCCTTATTTTGCTTGCATAATACTTATATAGAGTTTGAACGCCTTGTCTGTCTCTCGTTAGTCCTCTCTATTACTAATCAGCTCCTATAATTATGGATCACTCACGGATTGAGTATTTACTAAATGCCTTAAGTCTATCTATGAAAAGCTTCTCTATCCTCATTTTGAGCGCATGGCGATCTCGCGCCACCTCAATTCCTCTTATTCTGTGCCGGAGTCGCGTAGTGCCTTATCGCGGCTTTGGTGTTCAAGGTAGTCGACGCCAGAGCGCGCTGGCGCTGAATATACTTTCTCTACTCTAGAGTCCGAGGATAGTTATGGGTTTCGCCTCTTCAGGGACATGCTCACAGCTGGCAGACTATGCGTATGGCGCTCGACATATTAGTTCGCAAGAGGAGATATTGCAACCGGAGCTTGGCAGGGAACGGCGAGTGACAATTGCTCACTCTCAAAAGCTCCCAGGTTCCTTCCTGCCTTCTCTTTGCTACTTATGTCTAGCTTTCTTTCAAGTCACTAAACATTGGCTATGGTTGATCAGGAGCGACCTTTCCATCTTTCCTTTGTCGTATCTGTCAAATAGTAGCGAGAGGTTTCCTCACGGGATTAGTCCCTCAGTTCCTCACTATTGTGAGTTGATCGGAACTCTGATTATGCATTAATGCCCTTCTCGACGAAGGTGCTTGCATCAATAAGCTATTCAGAGTGTATACACTCATATGCCGATGACTCGAAGCCCTTCAATTCTTTCAACCATTTCAATTCTTGCTCCATCTTTTACTTACTGATCTACTGAACCCGGTTATATCGGTCTTAATCTTCCGCGATCTATTCTCGCTAGCTAAGCATAAGAATTTGGCGCAGGTGGGGTCGTCTCAACTCGTAATTGTGAACAATTTCAGGAGAGATTCTGAACTTCAATAAAACCTCCTCAACTGTACAAATTCATTCTAAAATATTCATTCTAAATCACATCTTTTCTCCTATCCAATCTTTGACGGTTCTTTCGTCTCTCCTGTTGACGACATATAAACTACCGTTGGCCCTTGAACATAAGAAAATGTCTGGAAGAGATCCTCATCTAGACATACAGTTGCTGGCGGCAGCCTCCAGAGAGATACTGAGGGACTTCTGTCTTTACGACTGCCCGAGACTGTTATTATGTTTTCACCTCTTCTAACCAGTTACCCAGCCATATCACAGGGTTCCTCATGCTCGCTTGTATAGAGTAGCTGTTTTATAAAACTTTTACTCATTTGGGTGTGAGTGCATCTGTGGTTTCACCCGGCTTTTGGACAGGGTCGAGTCAAAAGGCCAAGGCACATTAATAAACTAGTTAGTATTTCAATTCACTTGAAACCTATTATCTTTACGAGAGAGAGCGCTCGGATTATGCCTCTCGTCCAGCTGGGTGATCGCTCCTTTATTCTACTAGTTATCGCCCTTAGACGAGTGCAGGGTTTCGAGGGCAACTTCACGTTCCGATCCGGTGAATCGGCAGCCGGCTTTTGACGCCACAGTCCACTAAAGGGTCGCCCTACAATGCTGGTGTGGAGACTTGTATCTGCCGCACCCAAACCTCAACTGAGTTTTGGAATGATAAGAGAGTGTGTCTTATAACCTACAGTCACGCGCTATGGTTTCTGAGGCGATGCGTGAGCATATTATGTAGTGCACCATTCTCAACCCTGGACTTGTTCTGGGGTGGAACTCTCTGCTCCAGCAAATCTGCGAATAATCTCTCCTAGCTTGTAATTATGAGATCTCATTCTCCAGATCAATACTTTACATATATAACTACTGGGGCAGATCTTATGTTTCTATTCAATGCGAATAAATTTGCGCTAGAAAAAGCGTATATGACATCTTCCAATATTTGGCGTGCAACAATCCGCCATCCCTTGATAGGGCTCTACTAAAACTCCCGTGAGTGGTGGTGATCAACTGTAAAAAAAAAAAAAAAAAAAAAAAAAAAAAAAAAAAAAAAAACTGAAGACGGTTAACGATTTAATACGCGCTATTTAACGTTAACTTCCGCTACATTCTTTCCCGATAAACGCTTTAATGATCTAAACGGCCGTTTAAATTTCTTATAAGTTGTAATATGAACGATTAGATTAACGACGTTAACTAAATCCGTCAAATTTATTCAGGTGCGCGCACCTTTGTTTAATATATATGGTATCATTAAGTAGTATTAGAATATATAATATATATAAGAAATAATAACGGGCAACGAAATCCCCTTCAGAAGGATGCCCCGCAAAATATTGGCTAAGTATCTCGTAGCTCTAATTTATAGAGGCCATCGCCGTGCGGAAAAAAACGAAGGAAAGCGTGGACTTATAATGGACATTCTAAACGCCACAGGGGGGGGGGGTGCCAATAAGTAAACACTAGGACATTGTAATAGAGGCATGTTGGATGGGAAATGCAGAAGCGCTAAACTTACACAGCCTTTAACCTCAAAATTAGATTATCATACCATTAAAATTACAATCTATTGTATAAATAGGAGATAAGTCATCTAAAGACTATCTACACAAAGAATATTTGAACAATGGAAATAATACTTAAGTTAGCCATATAAGAATCGGAATATCTACTAGGGCACGTGAATCGCTAGCGAACTGGGTTGGTTCATTAACCATATATAGTGTATATATATATATACTATATAATATATATATATATATATATTATATATATATATATATATATTATAAGTATCATATATATATATAATATATATTATATATATCACTATAATAACTCATACTTATATATATACTATATATATAATACATACAATGCTCTAAAGAAATTATTCTGAAATGAGAAATCTTATTTTAGGAAACTTTTATTTAAAATTGTGGGTATATGAAGTCTTGCGATTTTATGGTTTTCATTATTTTTCTGTTCTCAAATTTTTTAGAGACTTATATATGGTCATAATATAATATAATTATATATATATATATATATATATATATATATATAATATATATAGTATATATATATATATATATATATATTATATATATATATATATATATATATAATATATATATATATATATATATAATATATATATATATTATAATATATATATATATCTATAATAATTCATATTATATCTTATATACTACAATATATATACTTTATACTATATATTATATTTATAATATTACTTACAAGTTCAGCTTCCGGGGGCGAATCCTAATTGGTTGCCTTAGAAATTCCGCGCATTACAAAACCAGAGGTGGGTGCAAATGTTCAAACTGCCGACGAGAATGAGTTGCCCTCAGCAGTACGTGGTACTTGAGAACTCGTTGTTGGACTTAGTACATTGACCACCTTGGGTCAGAGTGAGAGGGAAGAAATACAGATAATAAGTAATGAATAATTTAAATGGTTTCCTTTTGATGAGTCCAGTCTATTCTGGGGTATTTCAGATGAAGAAAAAATATGGAGGACTGATGTATATATTACTATCTACCCCGACGCTTCTTTTAGCAATAGTATATATTACAAATTTATTAATTGAGAGACTTGTCATTCTCGAGCAGTCCAAACGTTGAATAAAAATTTTGCTTAGTACTAATTAATGATGGTTGCGGCTATTACTCGTCAGCGCTCACTGCATTTCTAGAGAAGTTTTGAACATGGTGTATATATTTTTAGGCTGGAGTTTGGCCTCTATGAAATTACTATCATCGGCGGAAGAACACCACTGTAAACTTTGGGAGAAGAGTAGCGGAGGGCATATGCGCCAATACCTTTGAGTCGAGAGCGCATAAAATTCGTCTTTTTGTAGAATTCTTTCTCTATAATTAATACTTCTCCATAGTCTACTTTTTAATTTAATTTGTTCTCTACATATTAAAAAAAAATGAATGATTTACTTTTTTTTTTTTTTTTTTTTTTTTTTTTTTTTTTTTTTTTTCCTCTCTTCTATTTCTCTTGTCGAGGAAATTTAGACTAGTTATCTGGCTATCAGATTTTGCACGGAATGTAAAGGTTATCGTATTTCAATTGAGCATCAATTTGGTATAAATCATATATATAAATATAAATACCTATGATATATATTATAATAGTTGGTTGACAAAGTTACTACCGTAATATTAATTTATTTTATATATTATAGTATAGTATTAGATTGTGTTCAAGCAATATCTATAATATATATATATATACTATTACTAATATATATACTAGAGTAATATATATCTATTCCATAATATAATATACTAAATTATATATATATACGAATTATTTTGTAAATACATTTAAATATATATTTACATTCTTTAAGTATATAACTTTATATATATTTTATATAATAATATATATATATATATAAATAGAAATATAATGAATTTTATTGTAGCAAAGCACCAAACGTTCTGCACCAATGAAAGGAAATTTTCAATTGGCAGAAATTATTTTTAACTTAATGGTTTCGTTTCAGTTATTTTAACTTAGCTGTTTACAAAGTGACTTAAGAAATGCAACTCCGATTCGTCCTCATATTTTCTTTACATTTCTAAAAGATAAGATTTACCTGAAAACAATGTATTGTAGTTTTATGCATTGTTGATAATAGTACTTAGGGATCCGTTTTAGTTAGTGTCTTATAATAAATTTATCCCTCAATTTAGGGGGAGTTAGAGAGATCGTTTCCCTTGTAACAAGTAACAAGGGGATACGATCTCTCTAACACCCCTCTAAATGAAAGGATAAATTTATTATAAGACTAACTAAAACAGATCCCTAACTACTGTTATCAACAATGCTTAAAACAGCAATACATTGTTTTCAGGTACCCCCTCTTTTGATGACGTAACTTCGTCGTAGATAAGGTTATGCATCCCTGGCTCGTCTGTAGGGGTTGCAGCCCCTTCTTAAAGTTTTTATTTTCAGCCACCTTTAAGGGGTGTTAGAGATATCATATCCCCTTGAAACTTGGTACCCACTCTTTTGATACAGCCCCCTCTTAAAATTTTTATTTTTCAGCAACCTTTGGGGGGTCTCAGTGAGATTGTATCCCCTTGAACTTGGTACCTCCCTCTTTTGATGACGTAACCTCGTTGTAAACGCGGTTACGTATCCCTGGCTCTTCCGTAGGGGTGCAGCAACCTCATAAAATTTTAATTTTCAGCTCCCATTAAAGGGTGTTAGAGAGATCGTATCTCCCTGAATTTGGCATACCCATAAATGACGATGTCATCTCGTCGTAGAAGATATAATGTATCCTTAGCTTGTCCGTAGGGGTTGCATACCCTTCTTAAAGTTAAATTTTTAGTCATCATCCTTTTGTATGTGTTAGAGAGCTCGTATCCCCTTCTCACTTGGTATACTTATAGGTGGTGGTGGTGTCACCTCATCGTAGACGAGGTTACGTATCGATGCAGCCCCCTGCAGGGGCTGCATAAGTTGTAAATTTTTCCTCCCTTTGATGGGTGTTACATAGGTCGTATCCCTTTGGAACGTGGTATTTTTATTGCTGGTGGTGTCACCTCGTTGTAGGAGACGACGAGATCATGTGTGGATGCATATCCCGTATGGGGTTGCACCCTCCCCACTATGATTTTTTTTTAAAGGGGAAAATTTTCGTTTGAAATATTCTACTACTACTACTACAACTACTACTACGACTACTACTACTACTACTACTACTACTACTACTACTACTACTACTACTACTACTACTACTACTACTACTACTACTACTACCCAGCCACATCCACGAGTTTGCGGGGCCTGAGCTGGAGCTCAGGAGCCGGTGTGAACCACAACCGGAACCAAAGCCGGTGTCGTGCAGTGCTATTCACAGCCACAACTGGTGTCGTGCGGTGCGAGTCTCAACCGGAGCCACTGCCGGTATCTGAGATGGGGACCACAACCAGTGCCGTGCCTTGCGAACTTGCAAAACCATTATATATATATATATATATATATATATATATATATATAAATTTCGAAAACTATATATATATAATATATATAATATATACATATTATATATATATATATATATATATATATATATATATATTATATATATATATATATATATATAGATATACTACGGCGCAGTCAGGGCAAATGAAGATTTTGTTTACATGATTCAAGGTGCTGGGAACCCTCTTTTTCCATCCTTTTCTTTTCCCATGTACAGTTGTGGAGGAATAAGGAATACGTTTTGCAGCTAATACCACCGATCGGTCATACTGGATATAGTTTTAAGAATAGCAATAGTAAATAATATAATAATAATAATAATATATATATATTATATATATATATATATAATATTTATTATATTATATATATAATATATATTTAAAAGTTTATTATATATATATATATATATATTAATAATAATAGTAATATTAATAATGGTAATAGCGGTAATGATAATAGTGATAATATTGAAGATAATGATAACAATGATAATGATAATAATTATAATAGTGATAATGATAATAATAAATAATAATAATAATAATAATAATAATAATAATAATAATAATAATAATAATAATAATAATAATAATAATAATAATAATAATAATAATAATAATAATAATAAAAAAATAATAAAGTTAAAATGAATAGTAAAATATTGTGAATTTTGTGTGTAATATAGTGCATAGAATAATAATAACAATACTAATAATGATAACAGTATGAAAATGGTAATAATAGCAGTAATAATGATAACAATAGTAATAATAACAGTAGTTATAATACTAATAGTGATAATGATGATAATAGTAATAATGATAGTAATAATGGTGATGAAAATGATAAGAATTTTAATGATAATAGTAATAACAATAATAAAAATATATTTTATAAATATAATATATATATATATATATATATATATATATATATATATATATATATATATATATATATATATATATATATATATATATATATAATATATATATTTATCACACTCACACAGCAGATCCCATTTAAGAGGGGAGTTACATGTCCTCAGAATCTCACCAACTAACGCAAATTACGCAGATGAGCACAGACGCAGGCTTTAAAGTGAGGGAGATTAAATTCAGCAGGAAACACAGAAGATGGAAGAGAATTCCACAGAACAGAGGTGGCAGGAAAGAAGGAAGCACCGCAGCGACTAGCCTGGAGTTACCAATATCCACACAAAACTCGTGCGCAGACACAGCACCCCTAGTGTTACGAGGGCGTCGTAAAGGTGGTGGTACGCGAGTGACAAGTTCCCTCGAGCACCTGCCGCTGCGGTACCTATAGAAAAGAGATAAAGCACCAACATCGCGCCGCAAAGATAGAAGGTCAAGTAAAGTGGAAAGTACGGAACAGTTTATAAGTCTTTTGGCCTTTGACTCGACCCTGTCCAAAAGCCGGGTGAAACCAGAGCCCCCCCCAGATATGAGAGCAGTACTCCATACAAGGGCGGATGAGGCCCTTGTATAGCTGGAGTAACTGAGAAGAGGAAAAAAAGTCTCGCAGTCTAAACAGAACTCCCAGTTTCTTTGAGGCCGCCCTAGCAACCGTTGTAATGTGAGGTTTCCAAGACATTTTTTTGTTTATGTTAAGGCCAAGGATGTTTATATTGTCAACAGGAGAGACGAGAGAACCGTCGAAAGAGATAGGAAAGTTAGAAGGTGTTTTAGAGAGGGAGATTTGTAGAAGTTGAGTTTTTAAAGAATTAAATTTCACAAGGTTGAGACGACCCCACCCGGAAATTCTATCCAGATCAGCGAGAATAGAATCGGAAAGATTAAGACGAGAGGCAATTCTAGAAGTAAAAGAAGGAGCAGAATTGAAATGAGTTGAAGAATGAAGGGTCGAGTCATCGGCATACGAGTGGATAGAGTTAGATGTGCAGGTGAGAAGATCATTAATGAAAAGTAGGAATAAAGTAGGAGATAAGACAGAACCCTGAGGAACACCACTATTGACAGAAAAGGAAGAAGTCGCCCCATCAACAACAGCCGATATTGAGCGATTTGAAAGAAAACTAGACATAAGTAAGCAAAGAGAAGGAGGAAACCCAAAGGAGGGGAGCTTGGAGAGCAGTGACGCGTGCCATACCCGGTCAAATGCTTTGGATATGTCAAGCTCCACCACGCAAGTCTCCCCATAGTTCCTAAGGGCGGAAAACCATAAATCAATAAGATAGGAAAGTATGTCGCCAGTAGACCTCGAGCTCCGAAAGCCGTACTGACGATCGGAAAGAAGTGAATGAGATTCCAGATGATCTAAGAAATGAGAGTTGAGAAGGGTTTCAAAGATTTTAATTGAATACAAGTGAGAGCTATAGGGCGATAGTTAGAAAGGATCAGAGCGGCTTCTTTTTTCGGAATAGGTTGGACATGTGCGTGCTTCCAACACTGAGGGAAAGTGTTAGTATTGAGACATAGAGAATATAGTTGAACGAGGGGCGGGGTCAGCACGGAAGCACACTCCCTCAAAACTCGCCTTCCTAACGTTCATAGATTTCAGGAGCCATGCACCCGATCAAATGTAATCACAGGTAAAGGCATAGGACACCTGAGAGGAGAAGAAGGAGGATGAGGAATGCCAGAATCATCCAGGGTTGAGTTAGAGGAAAATAGGAGTCCGAAGAGATTGGCCTTTTCAGTTGGAGAATTAGCAACAGAACCATCAGATCGAATAAGAGGTGGAAAAGACAGATTTACAGAAGTTGTTTGAGATGTATTTGGTAAGAGATTATAAAGATTTTTCAGTAGGGAAACTAAGAGGTTAGCGCACTTTCGTTTTGATGAAAGCACGCTTTGCTCTCGAAGAGTATCTCTTGCAGAAACGATTTCTAGATGATGAACGTTAGGCAAGAGTGATAGGAGACGAGAAATTTTTTTTCCATCTTCCCGATGCCGGCATTGTCTCTTTCAGCCTGAATGGCCAGAGAACAAGTACGATGAACCATGGATTATGAGGAGAGAAAGATTTAGTTGAAGAATGAATGAACCTGCTCATCCCATCAACGATTACAGCTCCCCACCTTATCGGCAGAAGCTGAAGCGTCACCAGAGTCAAGGCAGTCACTCCAATTATAGTTAGCGAGAAAGCAACGCAAGGCCCCCCAAGTCGGCCCGATCAAAGTGCCAGAAAAATCGCGTTGGGCAGGATGGAGCTGTTGGAGAGAAAGTATTAAAATTAAGAGATATAAGGTTGTGGTCAGATTTACCAATAGGAGCGAAGATTGTGTATTTATAGAGAGAAAGACTAGTGGTGAAACATAGGTCAAGTGTGTTCAAGAATTGGTTGGGACGATCCGGAACGTGTGTGGGTTCTTTTAATTAGTTGCTCCAGATCGTTGAGAATACTAAATGATTCGGCCTCCTCCCCACCTACCACCTACCTCCCCACGGACCCTCGCTATGGCATCTCGTCAATGTGGGGTTCACCTCTTGGCCCAGGTGGACCACAACCATACTTCCCTCACAACACCCCCCCCCCATTCAATCCTATTATGCACCTTTTTTCTCCCCTCTGCCA
>JABUQX010001245.1:25000-27799 GCA_015478945.1 Trachelipus rathkii
TTATTATTATTATTATTATTATTTGGATCCTTAGGTATAATCATTGTAGAACAGATGACATCCTTATTACAAATTTCTTTTTCTTTTGCATTTAGCAAGTAAGAGGAGATATTAATAATATGGCATAATATTTGATGGTGAAAAAAAAATCGTCAATTTAATATCGATTTTGCGATATTCGTTGCAAATGCATTTAATTTATTGTTAATATATATATAATTATATATATTGTATATATATATATATATTATATATATATATATATATATATATATATATATATATATATATATATATATATACTATATATATATTATAGATCTTAAACAAAGAACATAAAGTTGGAAGGTAAAGAATTACTGCCTTCTCCGGGATTGAACCACCGCGTGTTGCGAAATGAGGACAATATGCTTGATGCTTTACGACTGAGCTATCCCTCAACCCAAAAAAGGATAGCTCAGTCGTAAAGCATCGAGCATATTGTCCTCATTTCGCAACAGGCGGTGGTTTCATCCCGGATAAGGCAGTAATTCTTTACCTTTCCACTATGTTCTTTTGTTTAGAATTAAATAATAAATTGGCGATTTGCAATATTTACACTATATAATATAATATATATATTATATATATATTATATATATATATATATATATATAATATATATATAATATATATATATTATTTATATTATAATATATATAATATAATATATATATATATATTATATATATTTTTTATTTATTTTATTTCATTTTAAACTGCACTTTTTCCCGCTTGAGCGGGGTAGTGGTAACGTAAAACAGCCTCTCTCATTCACAGCTTCCCTCATCTCGCCCTCTACCCACCCTCCTCCACCCCACTCTATCTCTCGCCAACACCCTACCCTCTTCCTCCCTCATCCCTCCCTCCTCCAGCATCTCCTTTATTCCATCCATCCACCTCCTTCTTGGTCTCCCCCTTCCTCTCCTTCCTATCCCCTCCGCCTCCCAAACTCTCCTAACCACTCTCTGTTCCTCCATTCTCACTAGATGCCCATACCATCTTAACATTCCCTTCTCCGCTCTTCCCACCAACCCATTCCTCCAATCACATCTCTCCCTCACCACCCTATTCCTAATCCTCTCCCTTCTGCTAACCCCACAAACCGCTCTCAACCCCTTCATCTCAAATACTTCCAACTTCTTCCTGGACCTGGCATTCAACCCCCACGTTTCACACCCATACAACACCGCTGGTACACAGATTTTTTCAAACATACTTATCTTAACTTTCTGTGATAAATCCCCCCCTTTCCATAATTCTCTCAGACCACTCAAAGCTCTCATTCCTTCTCCTACTCTATGTTCTATCTCCTCCTTCATCCCTCCCCCCTTACCCAAATCCATCCCTAAATATCTAAAAATCTTTACTTCTTCCAATACTACACCCCCTACTCTAACCTCTAACCCCTCCCCCTCCTCTCTTTCCTCCTCCTCAAACACTAACACTTTACTCTTACCTGGATTTATTTTAAGCCCCTTTTGTCCACACATTCTCTCAAACTCCCTCACCAAATACCTCAGCCCTTCCGCGTTCTTCGCCACTAGGGCAGTATCGTCCGCAAACAGTATCATGTTCACTTCCCTTCTATCATTCCCATTCATCAATTCCACCCCCCTCCCCTCCCTCACCATTCCTCTGCAAACACTCTCCATAAACAAATTGAATAGCCACGGCGACATTACACACCCTTGCCTCAATCCTCTCACCACCCCAAACATCTCACTCTCCCCTCCTAACACTCTCACACACATTCTACTATTCCTATAAAAGGCCCTAATACCTTTACCTAATTTACCCCCCACTCCATTCTCCATTGCAACACCTCCACAACTCACCCCGCCTTCACTCTATCACTTTACTCTTTCTCTAAATCTAAAAAACACCCATACACTTTCCCTTTCCTCTCTATACTTTTCTCCACAAGCATCTTTAGTGTAAACACTTGGTCCACACACCCTCTTCCCTCCCTAAATCCTCCTTGTTCTTCCCCCATACTCCCCTCCGTTAAACCTCTCACTCTCTCAATCAGTATTCTCCCATACACTTTCCCTACCACACTTAAAAGACATATACCTCTATAATTCCCACATTCCATCCTATCCCCTTTCCCCTTATACAGGGGAACCAAACAACCATCCTCCCAATCCTGTGGTACCTCACCATTCCTCCAACATATATTATATAACCTATACAGCCATTCCTCCACCCCTATTCCTCCTTTCTGCAACATTTCCATTCTCACACCATCCAGACCTGCGGACTTCCCTTTTTTTCCTTTATTCAAGGCCCTAATAATTTCCTCCATTTGTATTTCATCCTCCCCCTCCCTCCCCAATTCACTCCCCATCCTCACCTCTTGCACATCTTCCTCCCCTCCCCCACCCACTTCATTCAATAATCCACTAAAATACTCCCCCACCTCTTCCTCACCCTATCCTCTCCTCCTATCCATTCCCCATCTCCTCCCTTAATCCTCTCCCCCAACCCCTCCTTCTTCTTCCTTTTTTTTATTAACTTCTTTCCAGAACATCTTGCTCCCCGATTCAAAATTTTCCGTCACTTTTCTACACCACTCATCTTTTGCTCTTCTCTTCGTCCTCTCAACCGCCCTCTTTGCTTCCACTCTAACCCTTCTATATTCCTCCCAGTTTTCCTCTCTCCTACTTCCCAACCACTTCACATAAGCCTCCTTTTTCCTTTTCACCACCTCCTTCACCTCCTCACTCCACCATTCACTCCCTTTCCTTCTGCTTGCAC
>JABUQX010001246.1:0-11049 GCA_015478945.1 Trachelipus rathkii
GGGGGTTCGGTAGAGGGGGTTTTCGACTTTTTTCTGCCGCCGCAGCATTACAGAGGAATTAAGGATAATGCCTTCGTAGGGATAGGGGGTGGTGATAGTGCTGATGTCGACGACACTCTTTTTCAAAACCACCATAGTTATTGGTAGAGGGAGTGCCGGCAAAAAACAGCACCATCACTAGCGTAACCTTTCTATCGCAATGGCAAACTTTACACCCTGATGGGATGACGCTGCAGCAGTTAGCGAGCGTATGAACAGTGCTGCGCATTAGTAGCACAAGTAGCAGCGAAACTCATTTCAAAACACCAGTTCGTAGAGGGGAGAAACGACGTGTTACTGATGATTTTGCTACTAGTTACTAATGCGACAGTTTTTTACATCTAAGCTGCTAACCCTGCCGAAGACGACCCCTCACACATAAAGAGCGCTAATGAGCCTTCCGCAGGTTCACTACGAAACCTTGTTTACGACGAGTACTTCCTCTCAATAATCAAGTTCGGACATCTTTTCGTCAGCCTAGGGTGCCGCCGATCGCCCCCGCCGAAGCGGAGGTTGGTGTACGAAACGACGGCTACCGGAGGCGCCAGTCCGATGCCCTCACGGAATCATTCAATCGGTAGTAGCGACGGGCGGTGTGTACAAAGGGCAGAGACGTAATCAGCGCAAGCTGATGACTTGCGCTTGAATTCCTCGTACATGGGAAACACTTACAATCCCCCATCCCAATCGAGTAGGGGTTTCAACGGGTAACCCGCTCCTTTCAGGGGGAAAGCACGTGGATCCCTACATTGTAGCGCGCGTGCTGCCAGGGCATCTAAGGGCATCACAGACCTGTTATTGCTTTCTTTGCGGCTAACGCGCGAATCCCTCTAGAAGATATTACGGACGGACGCCCTCGTTGAGGACGACGAACGAGGCGGACGGGGGAGCCTAGGAAACGCCGCACTTCGGACCGAAAAAGCGAGAATGTACCGCGCGCACTACTACTCCAACACGAAAAGGCCAGTAGGCAAAGAGTGAGAACGGACGGAAGGTAAGCTACGATACGCGCGGCAAACCCACGAGGGAGGCTGTTCGCGCGGCACGTTACACTCCATCCTTATATCATCAGCCTTGCACTTGCACCATGCGAGAAAAGCGCAGCGAGCAGCGCCGTTAGACACCGCCCGGAGAGCTACGAACGGCCCTGGGTGACCCCGCCCGCAAAACCCGCGGTCGGAAACCATCCGCGAGTCGATCCGCGACTAGTTAGGCGGTAGAGTCTACGTTCGTTATCGGAATCAAACAGACAAATCGCTTCACCAACTAAGAACCATGCACCACCAACCACCGAATCAAGAAAGAGCGCTCAATCTGTCAATCCTTCCAGAGTCCGGGCCCTGGTGAGTTTACCCGTGTTGAGTCAAATTAAGCCGCAGGCTCCTCTCCTGGTGGTGCCCTTCCGTCAAATCCTTTAAGTTTCAGCTTTTGCAACCATACTACCCCGGAACCCAACTTAGTTTCCCTGGGGACTTCGTCGAGGTCGTCGGGGATGACCCGACGGATCGGCTAGTTGGGCATTAGTTTATATTAGACTAGGGCGGTATTGCGATTCAGCCTTCGATCCTCTAACTTCGTTCTTATTAAATGAAAAATTCTGGCAATGCTTCGCAGTAGGTAGTCTTGCGAGGGGCCAAGAATTTCACCTCTCGCCCCGCAATAATAATGCCCGTCTGTCCCTTTAATTCATTACTCGTTCGAAAACCGGGCTGAAAAAAGCGGGACCAGGTCTGTTCATAAATTCCATGCGCTACACATTCGGACGGAAATTTTTAGCCGCTTGACACTCTAATTTTTCAAGTAACTTGTTCGGCCACCGCGACACTGGTGAAGAGCACCGCGAGAAACGACGCTGTCTAAACACTGAGCGGCAGGATCCACCGGGTACCGCTGACCCGCACGAAGAGCAAATGCGCATAATCCGAAGGGCCTAACTTCCGTTTTTATTACGTTCCTACGACGCGGCGAACGAGAGAAATACGCTTGTACGGAATTGAGGCGCAGGGGCAAAACCGAAAAATAGAGACAGCAACAGCAGCATTTACCGGAACAGCCGGGGCGAAACCGCAGCAGAGGCGCCTCCGAGAAACGACGGAGAGCGCGTAGTGCCCTGTAATCGCAACAAGCACGGTGCGGTGAGGCCGGTGGAGAAACCTTACGTTAATTTGCAAACCCCTTTCATCGAGTGGGACCCGTATCATTGACGTGCGCTTGCAGCGGGACAACTACACGAGTTTTGTATCCCGGGATCTGCGAACCGATCCCTTTTAGAGACCGGAGAACAACTCTTGAGCAAACAAGAGCGCGAGTCGCGTCCCCCGAACCATCAACCGCCTTGTCATCGGTACTTTTGCGTTTTTGGTGTCGCACACGAGCAGCTCGAACACACTCCGCCCGAGAAGCAGACAAACGACCGGCGACAAAGAAGACGCGTAAGCGAATCGGTTTGTTTGTACGGAAGCGCTCAAGAAGAACTCTGGAGGACGAGCGAGACAACGGACGAATGAGAGGTTTACGGGGAGAGGCGAACGCCCTGTTCCGTTGCAGCGGATGCAAACCGAAACTCCTATCAGAGGATAAGAGGAAACACCCTCTCGAAATAATGCCAGCTACGAGCTAACAGCGCAACGGTGATTCGCGCGGGAAAAAGCGAGGATATCTCTTACGTTGTCGACCGCTAAACCGGCTTGCTCAACAGCACACAGAAAACACAAGCGTCCGACGCGCCTGTGTGGGGAGAGGACGCAGTACGACGACCCTGAAGCGGGAAAGAGGTTGTTGGACTGCGCTCTAAAACTCGGCACCCTTGCCACAAACCGAAGAAGCGTACACAAAACGGCTTTGCCGAGGGACACGGGAAAAACCATTCGGGACGCACTCCCGTGACGAGTAGCGCCGGCAGGACGGGCCCAAGGTTCAACTACGAGCTTTTTAACCGCACCACTTTTATATACGCTATTGGAGCTGGATTTACCGCTGTTGGCACCAGACTTGCCCTCCAATGGATCTCGTCCATGTCTTTACATCGAAACTCATTTCGATTGCGAGCCCGGAAGAGTCGCCATTCGTTATTCGTCACTACCTCCCCTTGCGGATTGGGTAATTTGCGTGCCTGCTGCCTCCCTTAGATGTGGTAGCCGTTACTCAGGCTCCCTCTCAGGAATCGAACCCTGATTCCCCGTTACCCGTTACAGCCATTGTAGGCGATTAACCTACAATCGAAAGCTGATAAGGCAGCCACTCGTGGGATCCGGCGCCGGACAAAGGCCTGCAGCGCTCGGCTGTAAGAATATCCGGGTCCCACATAAACCGAAGAGAATGGACGAGGAGACGAATGCTGTGTGGCTGCTGAGCTGCCCCACAGTTAGAAATGCGAAAGCAGTCAGCGAACCGCGCAGAGATTGCCGCACCCGACTGTCACCGGTTTTTGTTCTACAAAATGCGCCTCCCGACGAGCGAGCAAGGTTCGGGGTCGGGAGACTGAGTTAGCACGTATTAGCTTCTAGAATTACACAGTTTCGAGTAAGGATTTACAAAATCCCGTAAAATCGTGACTGATTTAATGAGCCTTCGCGGTTTCGCCTAGGTCGGCAGGACTCAGACTATGCATGCTTTAATCTTGATGGACAAGCATATGTATACTGCAGGATAACCAGGTAGGTCCCCTCGTCTGGGCACCCCGAAGTCATTGATCGAGGTATTTATATTTTTGTCATCCTTTTTGGGGCCTCGCACAAGAGCTAATGCTGCTGCTAATAATATAATATTTAAGCTGCTTTTCTTTAACAATAAAGATTTTTTCACGCTCGGGATTTGCCAACTTTATTTGCGTAAGCGAAACAAGGAAGCAAAACACGAACACGGCAGCTTCAGCTAAAACTTGGGATAAAACGAAAACCCGGGATACGCAACCAGACTATCACCGCGACCAATACTCGAGTAAGGCGAGGGAAACCATACACGCTACCTTCCTTTTGGAATCTGTTAGTACACTTTCGAGAATTCTCCTACTTGACTAACAGAAGGTAGTTAGCGCTCTGGAGAACCCTGGATAACCGTCCTCGTGAGTCAGTGGCCACGAATTGACACAGTTGATCGTTCACGGAAAGATTCTTGGACAACGATTCGATACTCCGGGGCAACCGCGCTATCAGGTCCAATACTCTCGACGCGTAGTACGCTCAGATTGCGTTCCGAAGATCGTCACAGTCCGATGCATTGTGATGCCTTGGACGCGCAGCAGCCTTCTAGCGATCGTCGAATACTCGGCACATTATTTCAGCTCGATCCTTAGTCCGTTGTGACTGCTTTACATGTGTGTCCGCTCAAGTTTGTTAGTCCGAAATTGTTGTCTCCAATAATGCAACCGCGCCTTAACAAACTATCACACTCCTACGAACAGAGTGGCCAAGTAGCGACACCAGCGGAAGCGAAGCGGCAGTAGTAGTAGCTGGATTCCCACTGGAACTCCGCGATCAGCAACCCGACGGGCCCCCATAAATGCGCAAGACCTGAGTAACGAGGAAGGATGATCACAGTCGCGCCCGTAGCGCGCCGTAACCAACAGTCCTTTGGTCCCCGTTCCAAGCCCAGCATTTACAGGGTACTAGCACGATTTTGTCAGATGTGACCGAAAGAGAGCGCAAGACCCGAGAACTCAAGCGATGCAAAGGCATTGATCGAGATGGGATTTTCCTCGACCGGGACTCAGACGAGTCGCTATGATCGGATATATTGGAGCTCGGAGGACATGGCACACCTTTTTACAATCTCAGTCCGATGATAGCCTTCTTTCTCAGCATCAAAGTAACATTGCGTCTAACCGTATTTTTTACTACTACATATACTGGACAGCTATTGAAATTACTGACTGTTCGGCTATATCGCAGAACCGAAAGCTTCAGATAAATGCGAGCCAATCCGCCAGCACGCATAGCGGACATAACACTCGAAGAGGGCGAGGGCACCCAGTCCGGCAGGTTCCTTTTGCCCCCTGTTAGTACTTTCGGGAATTAACCCAATTGAAATAACAGCCAAGGAAGTAGCGTTATGGGAAATTACCCTTGTATCGCCGTCCCCGTGAGCCAGGGGCCACTATAAAGAGATTGGGACCGGCAGAACACCCAGCACTCAAACCATATAGTTCATCAGGTTTTTGCAATATCTAAATTATATGAGATACCAAGTAGGCCGGTCCGCCACCGCATTTATGTTTGCGAACTCTTTCTGACGACCGTCGATACACACCACTATTCTTACACGTTATACTGTAACTTTACTTCGGTAGTTCTCTCGTCAACCTCGCACGTATCGGTAGCTCTCCGAACGTAGCAGCAGCAAAACAACAACAACAGCGCTTTAAAAAAAAAATTCAAACGAGAACTCCGCGCGCATCAGCACAACCAACGGCCCCCCATAAATGCGCAAGACATGAGTAACGGAAGGATGATGCACAGTCGCGCCCATATAGGAAAATCGTGGACAGGATTTTCCGTAAAGCGCACCGTAACAAACAGTCTTTGATCCCCGTTCCCAGGCTCAGCCAAAAATAACGGTTACATAGCCACGATTTAGTCAGTGTGTGACTGGAAAGAGAGCATAGACCGAGAACTCAAGCGAATGCAAGGCATTGAGATACGAAAGAGGATACTCGACCGAGCGCTCATACCGATTAGCGGCATATTGTCGATCTTATGTTGGGACTCGCGAGGACATTCAACCTCTTTTTACAATCTCAGTCGATGGTAGCCTTCCTTTCTCAGTCAAAACGTCCACTTGCGTTCGTGAACCGTAAGCAGCACAGCAGTAGCAGTAGAGATTCCCGAGAACTTCGCTGGACGCATCGCACACCCGACGGCCCCCATAAATGCGCAAGACACTTGAGTAACAGAGGAAGGATGAATGCAAGTCGCCGCCGTAGGAGGAAAATCCGTGCGATAGGATTTTCCGTTAGCGCACCGTAACAAACAGTCCTTTGCAATCCGTCCCAAGCAGCAAAATACAGAGGTCCAGCACGGATTTAGTCTCAGTGTGATGAAGAGAGCATAAGACCGAGAACTAAGCGAATTGCAAAGCTTGAGCGATGAGGAAGAGCGTGAGCGACCCGAGCGATTCATACGATCGCTTATGATTCGAGATCTTATTGGGAATCGAGAGGACATTCAACTCTTTTGTACATCTACAGTCCGATGGTAGCCTTCCTTTCTCAGTCAAACGTCCACTGCGTCTTCTGAAACGTTTCCTCTACTAAAACGCTGCTGCTGCTGCTGATGCTGATGTGATGTCTAAATTACTGTCCGCGATTAGTAGGTTTTAACCACGCGAGCGCAGCAACGAAACGCCTGCCTTTGCACATGAAGAAATAGCAAAAGTCGTATGCGGCAAGCTCCGGGTAAGCTACCGAGTAAGGCAGGCGCTGACGTGGCGAATACCACTCCGAATTTGATCAACAAAGCAAGACAACATGTGATAAAGTTAGTTTGAAGTACCCAATCTCTGGAATAATTTTCGCAGTGGGTGGCAAAGAGAGCTAACTTACAAGATAGGTGTATCATGGAACTTTAATTCAACCCAAGAAGCATCCGGCACGAACTTAACCTAGTCTCAGAGCGCAGCAGCCGGCGTTCAGTCGCAATTACTGATGCTGCCGCTACTGGGCTCTAATAGGCTACTCGGGGAATCCGTGGGGTTGTTGTTCCGACGCCGACGACGAGCAGAGAGAGAAGGAACCCAACTCGCTCTCTTTTGACGACGACGACGGGAACGTCCCAACAGAGACAGAACCCTATGATATAGCTAAATAGGGTCGAGCGCGGCAAGTTGCGAGGTTTCTAGCCATTCTCTACGTCCTAGTTGCGACCTCCGCTACTCGATTCCTATGGCCAAGAAGAAGCTACATACAGTAGCTCAAAAACACGAGCAGCCAGCAAAAGTCGGTCTGCGGCAGTTCGGGTAAACTACCGAGTAAGCAGCGCTGCCTTGGCGAATACCACTCCGCAATTGACCAAAAAAGCCATGACACACGCACATCGTGTTACAGTTACCTACAAATTACCAAATTCTGGAATAATTTTTAATTACTGACAGAGCCGTAACTGATCAGATACTTGTATCATCGACCAAGCGAAGAGACACACATCGTGATACAGCTACCCCTTCAGACCCCAATCTCTGGAATAATTTTTCGCAGTAAGTGGTAAACAGAGCCGTTCACTGACCAGACAGGTGTATCACGGAACTTTGTTATTACAACCAAGAGCATCGCCACGAACTAAACTAGTTCTCAGCGCGGCAGCCGGCGGTTCACGTCGCAATTACTTAAACTCGGCTGCATACAGGCTATCCTAATAGCTACCATTCGGGGAATCCGTGTGGTTGTGTTCGACGCGCGACGACAGAGAGACAAGAACAACTCGCTCTCTTTGACGACGACGACGGGAAAACGTCCCAAACAGAGACAGATCCCTATGATATAGGCTAAATAGGGACGAGCAGCAGTTGCTTGGTTTCTAGCAATCGACGTACCTAGTTGATACCTCGCTATCGATGCTATTATGAAGACTACAGTAGCTCAAAAGCACACGGAGACTCCAGCAAAAGTCGTCTGCGGCAAGCTCCGGGTAACACCGAGTAAGGCAGGCGCTTCCGTGGCGAATACCACTCCGCAATTAATCACCAAGACACACGCACAAACATCGTATGCAGTTAGTTTCATGCCCAATCTCTGGAATTATTTTCGCAGTAGGTGGCACAGAGAGCTAACTTACCAGATAGGTGTGTCATGAACTTTGCATATTTCAACCCAAGAAGCATCGCAACGACTTCAACTAGTCTCAGTCGCGGCAGGCGGCGTTCCACCCGCGCAATACTATCGCCTGCACTACATGGGTTATAAGTAGCATTCGGGCAATCGTAGTGGTTGTGTTCGCCGCCGACGACGAGAGAGAGAAGGGAAACCCACCTCGCTCTCTTTGACGACGACGACGAGAACGTCCCAAACAGAGACAGAACTATGATATAGCTAAATAAGGACGAGCAGCAAGTTGCGAGAGTTCTAAGAATCGACGTCCTAGTTGCACCCGAGCAGCTGACGTCTTAAATTCACTGTCAGTGAGAAGAGGATATGCCGACGAAGACGACAACGAAACTGAAAGAGAGAGAGAAAGCAACACGTGCAGCAAGAGCGCAAAGTGTTATTAGTCTTCTAGCCCAATCTCTCGTAAAAGTTCGACTGTATAACCAGCTTTTTCGTACTATGTCTTGTAAATTTGTACTTTACCTAAAATTGGTCAACGAGAAGCATTCGACTAAACAAGAGAACGGTGCTCGGCCCAATGCTGGATGGTCGAACCACTGAGAAGTGATAGAAATTTATGCGAGCAGGTGAGCCTAAGAAAACTTTCATTCTTTGCCTGATTTGCTGCAGAGGTGAATCGCTTTTCAAGCACGGAAGCCGCTACGTCCGCGTTGCTTCTTTGTTATGCGTATCTTGTACTTTTTCTTTCTACCTGCGACGTACTGAAATTAAGACTGTAGGATGATGCATTGGTTATAAGTAATATTACAGTATATCGAAGGTTCGAGAACACGTCATATGCGCCTGTAAACCGGGTAGCTTTGTTACTCTTCCAATTACATCCACACCAACGTTTCCGCGGTTGCTCCGCTTCCAGGCCCCCGCGAACGGTCCGGCCATAAAATATTACGATCTCGGACTGAAAACTTAAGCTTTTCACCGACTATGACCGACACTCGGGAACGAGGACCGCAGACAAAACGAGAAACAGAACAGAGAAAAAAAGAAGGAGAGGACGAATGTATTATACCTGCCAGCCTTAAGATTTTTATTGGTGGAATAGTGATATAGCAGTATTGGTAGGCGTTAGACCTTTGTTTTTTCCGGTGCCCCTTTATTATAATTAGAGACAGTTAATTTGGCGTACACTTAATGGCCTTGTTGCTTTGTTCTGCCGCCGCCTCTCAACTGCTCCAGCGCTGCCTGCAGCCTGCTGCGTGACAGCAGCCTGGCTGCGGCCCGCGCTGCTGCTGGCGTTCGCCATAGCGTGCTGGCTGCAGAACGGCGGCTGCTATAAGAAGGAGGGAGGCGTAAGCGTAAGCAATCCGAGGCCTAGCTATTGCCCACTCTGCGCTGCTGGCGTGTCGCAGTCCGCCAGCTTGTCCAACGTGTTCCAATCTTTCCTGCCCTGCCGCTCGCGAGAACGAAGCTCGTCAAACGTTATGACCGGAAGCGACAAGACAGGAAACCAGAAACAGAACAGAGAAAGAAGAACGAGGGAGCCAAGGCCTAGCCAGCCATCCCGCCGCGACTGCTTTCGATGCTGCCTGCGCCATCAACTAATCTCACAACTCCGAGTGCGCTGAGACTGCCTGCCACTCGAAACGAACAGATGACATTCTAGACTTTTTTTTATGCGAAGGATATGATAGCACGATGTACAATGGGCGGGCGGAAAACGCACTTTCAGCAGGAAGAGAGCTGCGACCGCAGCCGCTCATGAATTCGCAATACGAGCAGAGTTATTGCTAAGTTTCGTAAGAGGGAGTGAAAGACCGCTGCTTTTTCCTTGCGGGGATCGTTAACATGCATACCCATTACTTTCCTCCTCCGCATATTCTCTCTCGTTATCGGCGGCAAGTATTCTTACATATCCTGGAACTCTATGTATGCCGGCTGCGCGCTTTCAGGCCTGCGTACAACACACTTAGCTCGCGGGGGGGAAGAGAGAGGCCAATTGGCGTTTACGACGCGGAAGGCAAGATTTAGTATAACCTGGTTTGCCTGGGGGGAAGCCAACAACGCCAGTGGCAAAGCCGAGTCTATGCTCTGCCTCCGCGTCCGTATTAACCACTGCGCTCGGACACCATGATCGTCAACAAGAGACAGTTCACTGGTGTATCAAAGACACCGCCGTTGTCGTGCCCGCTTGCTTGGGCCATTTTCTCGCGTGCTTATAATTGTTCAGGGCGGATAAAAGGTACATTCAATCTTGAGAGGGTCGGTGCCCCCGGGGGTGATCTCGGTGCCTTAGCTACTTGGCGGGTCATAGGAAGGGCACTTGGTTCGTGCCTTATTAAGGGTTGTCGAGCCTTTGAACGATGCCCAGGGACACTTCATACCCGTGGACGTGTCACTTCGCCACATGGTCGTTTATATAGATGTACGCGCGTTGCCACAGGCTAAGATCTTTCGCCCTAGTCCTGAGCTGCGTTGCCCGTATGCAGTGAAATGAAATCGTCTGGGTTTGAACCGACGAGATTGGCGATGAAGATGGTGATACTTACGCGAGAGAGGCCAATCACCTTCACTTCACCGACTCAATCCGCCCGCGCAACGACCAAACCTCGGCTGTGCTGGTAGATGTCTTTTCCATTACACTCTGCGGTCGTTACCTTGGGGATACCCATTCATGCCTCCGCGGTAAGTCATGTTCGGGGCCCTCACCGCTTCCATACTCTCAATAGTGCTAGTTGACAGGGCTTGTGCACTGGCCCCGAGGTTATACCTCTCATTTTGCTATCACTGTGCTCGTTTATATGTCGTTCGGGCGGGATCGTTCAGTTCGTGTCTGGCACCTGGATGTGGCCGAATCGACTAGAAGACGCAGAAAGAAAATCCTCGCCTTCTTAAGGTTCCAGCCAGCCTCTTCCAGCGAGCATATTGAACTCTGCGCCTCTTATAGCTCAATGTGCAATAGCAGTAGCAGCTACGACCGAAAGCAGTCGCAGGCACCGACTTTTTACTAACGGAAGAGATCTGCTGCTACTAACTACTAAATAGTGAGCGGTGACATTGCCCGAAGGGATACCTCATGGCGGCGATAGGTCATCTCAACCCTTCATATTATTTATTTCGAAAGGCATCATCACAGGAGTCGGTAGAGAAGATACTGCGATAGCAGCTTCGCAACGGCAAAAGCAGCAGACCCAGCTCCATTTCCAAAACCAGCAGCAGCAGCATCTTTACTGCGGTTCGGTAGAGGGAGTGAAAGA
>JABUQX010001247.1:0-30273 GCA_015478945.1 Trachelipus rathkii
TAAATATATATATTTAGGGTAATATCTTCATACACAAACTTCATTGAAACTGCCCCAACCCCTCATTCCCCCAGACCCTATCATACCCTATGCCCATAATTATGATTTTCAAACTCTACAAGGTTTTTATCTACAAGGTTTCTAATAATTTTTAGTTGGATTATTAAATTCAAAATAATCTTTTAATTTAAATTTATATATAAAATCACATATAAAAACAAATAGTTATCTATAAATTTTAAAATTTTAATTTCTTAAAATAAATTTAAATTAAATTAATTATATTTCTATTTATATATAAAACAATTAATTAATAAAAATTTTAATTCAATTATTTGAGGTACAAAAATTATTAAGCTGTTTTATTATATGTAATAGTTAATAATAATTAATAATAATAATAATAATATATATAAATAATAATAAAAATAAATCAATAATAAAATCTAATAATATAATAATAATACATAAATAACAATAATATAATATAATAATATAATTAATAATAATAATAATTAATAATAATAATAATATTATTATATATTATATTAACATTAATTATTATATATTATTTATATTCATTATTATTATTATCTATCTATTATTATTAATTATTTATATTACAGCTTATTATTATTATATAATTAATTCTAGAAGCTGTAATATTATTAAATTCATTATCATTATTAATATATATTATCTCATTTTTCTTTACAGTGATTATTACATATATTATTATTCCATACACTAATACATCTCATTAATATAATAATAAATGAATACAAAAGAATTTATTCCTAATATTAAATTATTCATATATTATTATTATTTTATATTAAATATTAATTAATATTATTTATTATTATTATTATTATTATTTGAAAAGCGACAATATGCTTATATATTCTAATTTATGCTATTTATTCATCATTTTAATTAGAATATATAATATAAAACATTACTATTATAATAAATAACTCAATAATTCTACTACAATCAATATTAATAATATACCTTATATTATAATATCATAAATATATAAATATTATACTAATATAAAATATAATATAACTATATATATATAATATAATAATATATCATAATAAAATATATATAAATATATATATATTACCTATATATATGAAGGGGGAGGGGAGGGATACTATACATATATAGATACTAGATATAGAACTGAGAAATAGATCAAATAAAAATTAACATGCAAATTAGTATTAATTATTATCTAATATTTATGTCATATATTTAAAAGTCTTTTTCGATTTTAAGATAACAATAAAGATAAATTTTAAAGTAGTATTGTATACTCGAATTGAAGGTAAAATAATTAGCATTATGACATGCATGCACGTAAGAAACATTTTAAAAATGGTCCTTATTCGTAGATTTTATAAGGATCAATTTTATATGTTTTTGGTATATAGATTACAACTCTTATACCTTATACTTTTCAAGTACAAGAAATATGATAAAAATATCACGGCAAATTATTTTCAATTATTTCTTATTAGAAAAAATTGGTGGAGCTACTTTAATACAAATATTATGTCTTTTACTCGTTGAAATTTTTTTCGTGAGTTTTTATTTATTAATTTTTTTTTGTCATTTTGTTGTCAAATTCTATAAGACATTTTTGATTAGGTTAGTGTTAGTAATCTAAAACTCATCTAATGTGTTTAAAACATTTTCTATTAAATATTCAAATTCTATAAGATTTTTGGTTAGGTTAGTGTTAGTAATCTAAAACTTATCTAATGTGTTTAAAACTTTTTCTATTAAATAATATAGATAAATTGAAAACCAACCTTGTTTTTATCTGTAGGAGAAGCAAAGAGGAGCATCTGATTGGAGAGGGTCGAAGGTGGAAGTGTGATCGGAGGTAGTCCTTGAGGCTTAGGACGGTCTATGAAAGTGTTACGCTGCGGAATCTCTTCTAGCAATGTTTTAACAAAAAAAAAAACCCATGTTTTATCTTCTATAGTATATATATATATATATATATACTATATTATATTCTTTTATATATTTATTTTTTTTATTATATATATATATATTATATATATATATATATTAATATATATATATATATATATATATATATAATATATATATATATATTATATATATAATATTATACTATAAAAATAATAGTATATTAATACTATAATATATAAAATAAATATATAAATATATATAGACCTTGGGAGATTAATCATATGGATTCGCAAACTTGTGTCTTCTGAGCAATGTTTCTTTTCCATATTCTTTAACACTATATCTTATTACATAAATATAAAATGATGATAAGAAAGATAGAAATTTAAAATTAAAGTTAAATAATAAGTCAGCAATAAAAATCCTTCAAATTAATACAACGAAATTAATAAGAACCTTTAAACATAAAATTTAAGCTTAAGGTATAATAGGTCCTATAGGACATAGGAAAACACAATAACGTTTCGGCGGTAAATCTTCCTCTATTGAGTTTTTCTTTTATATAATATATTGATTCTGTGTAATTTAACAAAATTTTCATAACCTGAACTAGGGTATAGTATGCAATAAACCATAAAACTAATTTATAGATCGACGAATAGCAGTAAACCATATACCTAACTATATGGAATCGGACGATGCCAGTAATCCTATACATAACCTAGATGGTCTACTTTGCCGTAATTTAATTCTCTTGTTAGAGTTTTTCCTAAGAATAATGGGCGAATTTATTATTGAAACCATTTCAACAAAATAATTACCAACTGAGAGTTTTCTCAGTTCTCCCGCAATTGTCAAAACATATGAGCCTTGAAAAAGTTTTATATCTTAAAATATTTACTTTTTTTTCTTCTTTAACTTAAGTTTTTTGATCCTAGTTTGATCAACACTGAAATTATTGTAGTAATAAACCATATATTAACAATTATATATAATAACAATATATATCTCCAAGACGAAAGACAACAGTAAACTGGAAACTCAGTAAATCAAATTAAAATTTAACAAATTATTAAATAAAAATATATAATATATAATAATACTATAATATAACAATATATAATATATATATATATAATATAAATATAATAATATATTATATATTATAGATATAAATAGTATATATTGTATATGTAATATAATAAATATATTATATATATAAAATATATATATAATAGTATATTAATAATATATATATATATAAAATATATATATAATAATATATATAGTATAAATAATTAATAAATATATATAAATATATATAAATATTTATAAAAAATATAAATAAAATAATATATATATATTAAAAACCATATATATAATAATATTATATATATATATATATATTAATATATATATAAAAATAATATATATATATAATAAATATAATATATATATATATATATATAAACATATAACGGATCACAATGTAACATTAGGAATATATATAATTATATATATATTATAATATATAATATATAAATATAATATATATATATAAATATATATATATATATAAAATTATAAATAATATAATATAATATAATATAATAATATATAATAAAACTATATATATATATATATATATATATATATATTATATATATATAATATAATTATATATACATAATATATTTATATATATATAATATATAAATTAAATATATATCATTAAATATATATAATATATATATATTATAAATAAATATATATATATATATAAATATATAATTATATATATATATATATTATATAATATATATATCAAAAATATACTTTAAAATTTAATATTAAGATTATATTTAATGTTTAAAAAACTACGCTTAGAGAATGTTGTAGAGTCAAACAATTAAAAATTACATTTTTAGCTACTTTGAACTACTTTCAACTATAAAAGTAATGATTTTTAACAACATTTTAGTTAATTTTTTATTAACAAATCAATTTTTTTCCTTAACATAATTTAAATTACAAAACCTGCATAAAAAACTTCACCCATTGTTCATAAACTTTGGTGCCAGATTTTGACTGGCGTCAAGTTCAAAAGTATTCCAACAGGTTTTTGTGATGGTTGGAATGGAAGCGATTGTTCAAAAGCACCATTACCGAATACAAAGGCCTTTCTAAGAGCAAAATTTCTGTTATATATATATATAATATATATATATATAAATAAAATATGTATATAATTTATATATATAAATTATTTATATTAAGAATAAAATAAAAAAAAAAAAAAAAAACAGCACACATCATAAATAAACTGTATAATATATTACAAATTCTAACCTATAATATATATTTATTACAAATAATAAAATATATAATATATATTTATAATATATATATATAATATATAATATATATATATATATATATATATAAATAATAATATAATATATTATAATATATAATATAATATATAATTATTTAATATAATTATATATAAATATATAAAATATATATAAATATATATATATATAAATATAAATGTATATAGATACATATAATAATAATTATATTATTATAATTAATATATATATAATAATTATATAAATAATAGTATATATAGATATCTATAATATAATAATATATATATATTATATATATCCTTAAAATCAGGCTATATATATAATTAGAATAATAATATTTATTTATTAAAGAAAAATATATATATATAATATATAATATAATTATATATAAATATACATTAATTAAAAACATTAAGATATTTCTCGTATTCAAATAATAAATTAATGTTACTAATTTAAAAAAATGCTTGATCTTAGTAATTAAAAGTTAATACTTAATAAAATAATAAATAAAAAAAAAAAAAATTACCATAATTTTACCTAAATTTTTTTTTTTTTTACTATAATTTTACCTAAAATAACATAGCTTGACCAATCTGAAATAAAATTTTAAAAAATTAAATTTTTTGCATTTAATTTTTTATATTAATTTTAAGTAAAAAGAATTATACAATTGACACTACACTCACAACACACAACACACACACACACAACACACACACAACACCTACACACACAAACATATATATATATAATTATATATAACATCTATAAATATTTCTATAATAAAATAATACTATCCTATAAGGAACTATAACAAGATATCTTATTCTATAAGTACAAAGTTAAAATCATATAATATCATAAACTATATATATAAATATATATATACTAATAATATATATATATATCTATTATATAATAATATCTTAAACATTAAAACTATAATAATTTCATAAAAGTTTTAATATTGTTAACAATAATATAATAATTTAAAAGTAAAAGAAAAACGTTAATTAACTACAAGAATTGTCCAAATTAATGTATTGGACAGATTAATTAAAAATATAACAACAAATTTTTTTCTATTTATATTCCTAATATTACGGAAAATAACCTGGTGAAAGCTTACACATTTATATGCCGAAATATTATGTCACTTTCTGCATGTGGAATGTACCTTACCAAGATCTAATACTTCCTAAAATAATCAGTAAGCCATACTTTAATTATATAACGTGTTAATGTCTTAATACTGCTTGTTTGACAAATGATTCAGATTAAATTACCCTCACAAATTTATTTTCTAATAAAACTGGTTGACGCACACATTTCTCTTTGGGTAACAATGATGTCTTAATATTATGCATGAAAATTATGCTCTAATAAATTTTTTGATCATTTCTGACCCACACAAGAATTGAGAATACTATCATTATCTTATTTATATTATTCTCTCTTTTTGCTCTAATACAAAGTACTGGCTTAGTACTACTGCTGTTTATAAACTTAATGTAGTCTATATACGGCTACGCGCGATACTGCTTTGCACTCCACTACCTATATTTAGACCACTACCTCTCACTGCTTCACTCACACAAGTTACTTCAATAAAAACTATCATATTATCTATTCTCACACACTCACACGATCGCGCTCACACTCAGCTTCTCGCTCTCGCGGTAATGTATCAGATTCGATTGTTTTTTCCGATAATCGTAAATTATCGGATATTGTTGTTACAATAAGTATAGTGTGTTAGGAAAAAACGAAGAGTAAAAATGGTTAGGTTATCATTAAATAGTTTTTAAAAATGAAATATTTGTTTATAAGTAAGTTATATATAAATTAAATGTTTTATTTAAAATTAAAATTCACTGCACACACATTCACACACTGCACAACAATTAAAAACTCTCTGCAACTCACCCTACTACTCACTACCCTATACATATACCTACTCACTACTATACTATATATATACCCTACTTATATACTACTCCCTATACCTACCACTACCACCTCATCTCACTAACCCTATAATACCTCACCTATATATAATGATATACTACTATGTACTATACTATATATACTCACTCATCACTACTTATACTTATATATATATTATGTGATCTTCTTACATTGAACCACAGTAACACGTGTAACAAGTAAATCTTTGAAAAAAGATAAAACAAATATATATTTAGAGATCAGCGAAAAATTCTAAGAGATGGGAATTTAATTTATTTTTTTTTTTTTTATTTTTTTTTTTTTTTTTTTTTTGATATAAATTCATTCAAAAATATTTTAAAAATAATATTCCCCCCACACTTAGAGGAGCTCGAGACGACAAGGGCGAACAGAGGGGGAGACCGTTCCTCATACCCCGGAGGGACATCGGTCGGAGGAACCCACCGCGACACCAAATACAAAGAGCGGGAGGCCTCCTCACGGACGACCATCCCCGCGAGAGGCGGATTAGTCCCCCGTTCCGTCCACCGAGAAGAGGCGAGAGACCCCGCACTGCCATCTTTGCGGTTTACCCATGGATATTCCTTAGTTAAAGTAAATACCAATTGAATTTAAAAACAATATATTCTTTTTTTTTAACTAAAGAATACCATCAGAGGTAAACCGCAAGATAGAGGCAGGAGTCGGGTCATCTCGGCCTCAACCGTGGACGACGGGGGACCTAATCACCCCTCCGGGATAGGTCTCCGAGAACCCCGCTCTTTAGTCTTTGGGTGTTGCGGCGAGGAGGTTTCCTCCGACCATCCCCTCCGGGGTATGCAACGTCCCCCCCTCTGTCCCCTCGGCTCGAGCCCCATAAATGGGGGGAAATAATTTTATAAAATATTATAGAATGAAAAGCAAAAAAAAAAAAAAAAAAAAAAAATTAAATCCATCCTTGATTTTTGGCTGATTCCAAAAATAAATATAATTTGTTTTACTGTAGGACCTGGCGTTCTCTAGTTACATACTGTGAGCATTAAAAAAAAATCTGAAAACCTATCATATAATATATATTATATAAATATAATATATATATAATAATATAATATAATATAATATATATAATATATATATTAATAATATATATATATATATATATATATATATTAATATATATATATATATAATTATATAATATATACATAACAAACTTATATGTGGACACAAATAATAAATATTTACTTCGAAATAAACTAAAAAATTAAATAGAAAAGAGAAATTTGGAAAATAAATAAATTTGAACATTGCTCTTCAAACTGAAAGACTACTTTTTTCTTTAAAGCAGACATTCACAAATTTCATCATTTAAATATATTAAAGCAGTATTAGAATTTAGTTGTATCGTGGTTGTATCTTCAACATGGCCTCTGGGTCAAGTGCAGTTGCTGTTACGAAACTCATTTATTCATCATGATGAAAATTACTTTAAATCCTTTCTCTCTTGACTATGTGAAAAGTAGTGTCAATTTAATAATTTTCTGTACTGAACACAAATATTTGTTATTAACATACCTATCATCTCATATATACTACTATACTATTATACCTCACTATAAACACTATATATAACATACTATAACCTCAACTAAAATATATATACTCTATCTAATAATCTACATAACCTCAAAATCAACTATATACACTCAAATACCCCTTAACTCACATATCACTACTCACCTATACATATACTATATATAACCAATATATCATCTCACCTATATATTACCTAGCCCACTACCACCAATATAATACCCATATAAACATATAATAATATATATATATTACTAATACTATAATTAATATATATATATATATAATACTAATATATATAAATATATAAGTATATATATAATATATTATATATAATATAATCCTATATATTAATACTATAAATATATATATACAGTTAAATAAAAGTGTGATAAATAAAATGTAAAATATGGCACTTAGTTTATTTGAAAACACTTGCAAGTTTATGAGTTTAACATTAAAATCGAATTATCTTTTTCTAAATATCGATTATTGAACATTACCTTAACCCTTAATAAGGTATCTATGGTCTTTTCGGACCAGCAAAAAATCGCTTCCTTCAAATAACGAATCTGTAAAGTCGATACTCTGCGTTGAAGGTTGATATGCTCAAATAATATCATCCAGTGGGCACGTGAGACCCTTGCAAGACGCCGATGGGCTGTCAGCTCTGTTCAGTAGATATTTAGTTACGCCCACTGCCATGGGTCGTTGCAGGACCCATGTTACCTTTTTACGTGACCTTTCTATTTTACTCGTTATTCATAATGTGTACCTTCTCTATTTAGGTGCACATAGTGATTTGTGCATATGCAGTATGCATATTACTATATATTATTATATAATATTATATAATATATATTACAAACATATATTATATATACTTTACTACTATATAATAGAAATATAATAAATATATATCATATATAATACTGTATCATCTTATATTTATTATACCTACTAATATAAAATATATGCCGAGTCTGGATACGAACCGCATGATTGCCCTTTCGAGATCTTTATTTTTGCTAGTTGCATACTCAGCATACATTAAGAAAACAACAAAGTGCAGTAAGGAAGAAACATGCTCTGCTGCTAATATACTATATATATTATATACTTATTTATTATTATATTATAGTATATATATATATAATATACTAATATATACTACTATATAATATATATATAGTATATATAATATATCTCTAAATAATATATATACTATATATATATAAGGAAGCTGCGGAATATTTCTAGATTGTTGAGAATTCTTATTCTTACTTGCTCAGTTAGTCCAGTTCCACATCAATTGAACTTATCCGCCTTGTAATGTAGAATACGGTTAACTATATTTGGGTGTATCGGTCCCATCCTCTTTGGATATGGTTGAGTCATACAAGTAAGAGACTAATAACTCGCTTTCTTCCAAACTCCAGTTACCCTCTTCTCTTCGATGCCAAACGTATTTATATATATATATTTCAAAACATTTTCTTGCGATTGTTGGCTGATTGACCAGAACCACACCAAGTCATTTGCGACATGAAACTTGTAATTTCCTTAAGGTCGAGATTTTGACGGCTTGAGGCGTCAAATATATGGGATTATGGAGAGTCGCGGAAAGCCTTTTTGAGGTCAATGAGGCGCTTGGATACTGAAAGAATTAAGATCAAATGGCCGACAATGACTTAGATTTCTTAAAACGTTAGAGTTTTATGCATTGATGGCGTCAACGCTTATGGGTATTCTAATGCTCGGTGGACCCCAATTTCGAGCTTCAGGTTGACCGATTTCTGAGTCTTAGCATTTGTTAGAAACAAGTCTTATTAATCACACAACTTTTCTTCTCCAATAATATTAGCGACATGTTCTAATTGAGGATCCACTTCAAACTTGGACACTCCTTCTGATGATTGTAAAGGCTAGGCGTTGCCGAGGTTATACGCCACTACGTCCACTGTATGGGGAGCTGAGCCCCTAAACTTTGAAAATGGACGTAGAAGGATGAAAATTTCAAGTACATAGGAGAGTATGAAGAAGTATATAAGGGTCTTATCCTCCCTTGTATGGAGCACTGTTCTCATATTGGGGTGGCTCCGGTTCTAACCTCTTTCGAAATAGGGAATTGAAGTAACTAAATCAAGAGACAATAACTGCCATTTACTCAAACACCCTTGACCTCTTCTCTTAGCACGACACATGGCACTCTATCTCTCTCTACTATAGGGTGATTACAACGCAGCTGCTCGAGTAGAGTTGACCCTCTCGGACATTCCTTAAACACTGCGTCACCCTCTAGTATAGAGATGCTTTGCTGTCGCGTGAATTCTGTGTGAGTACTGTGAATCAAGGCTCTCTCTTAGTGGTACATCTTTCTTTCCAGCACATCCTGTTCTGTGGAATTCCCTGCATTTTCTTATACTCTCTCTTTAAGCCACCTCAGTTAGTACAGTAGACCTTCGTAAAGTACTAGACGGTGCCTTTGCTTTCGCTTTGAATCTGTTGTGACTACTTATGAACTCAAGGCTCTCTACTCTTGTGCATACCTCTTTCTTTCCTCCAGCCACATCTGATTTCTGTGGAACTTCCTTGCCTTCTTATACCTTATAATAATTCTTCCTGTTCTTTAAAGCCCACGTCAGGGAATTGTGTTAGATATGGGTTAATTGTAGAGGTCTATCTTATTTTATTTTCTACCCCACACCCCTACTCTCATTACTTAAGTGGTCCGTAAGAACCCACACCCCTTTACCTTTAGCCCCCAAGTCAGAAAAAAACAACTGCAAAACCACATGAACCCAATTTATTTTTTCAAGATTTAGATGGACATTGATACGGACACCTATCCAGCTACTTGTAGCGCTAAACTGCATATCTTTGTGAAAGATTAACCTAACAATATGAAAAAGCAAATACAAAGTTTATTATTAGGATTTAAGATTTTTTTTTGGAACATTTTTTTTTTCACGAGGCAAAAAAAAAATTACGAAAAAAACTTTTTTTTGTTATTGATAAAAAAATATTATTAAAACTCTAAACTATTAATTAACAAAAAAAAAAAATCCTCCCCATCTACCCCCCCCCCCCCACACCCCAACCCACCCACCAACCAACCCCACCACCAACCAAACACACCCCCCACCCACCCCCACACCCCACCCCACCAACACACCCACCCCCCACCAACCACCCCACCCCCCCACCCCACCACCCACCCCACCCCCAACACAAAACAACCAAAAACAACTTACATCTAGAGGATGGAAAAATAAAATAATATTAATATTAAACAAACTAATTAATTTTCTATGATTACGAGCGGTAACGAGTAAGGTGGGTCCGTAAGGACCCACATTACCTTTTATCGTCAGGAAAAAAACCTGCAAACACTGCTCCAATTTCTTTTTTCAGATTTCGATGTGAATTGCTAGGCCTATCGTATTGTAGGCTAGAATGTATTTGTGACAGGAATTAATCTAAAATATGCAAAAGAAATAAAGTTCTATTACTTAGGTTTGAGTGATTTTTTGTGCAAAATTTTTTTTTAGAGCATGGTAAATTGAAACACCTTTTTTTTGTATCGTTACTTCTTCAAAAACATTATTCTACTTCCAATTTTCAAAGTAGAAAGCCCATTAACTTTACTCATAGATGGATGAAAAATAAGTTAAAATTACCATATTAACAAACACCATTAATTTTCTATAAATTACGAAGCGGTTCTAGTAAAGGTCCGGGTCCGCAGAAGACCCCAGCACATACCCTTGGTGAAATGAAAATGGCCACCTTACCGTTTAAGGGTTATAGCCAACTATTACCAATAAGATTTATAACATGCTCTTTTATATAATATAAAACATACGAGTACTTACTATAACTTTAAATGACTTTAATAATAATAACTTATTATTATTTAATACTAATAATTTTATTAATACTAAATATTACAAACTTCTTCACACCACACAACACACAACACACAACAACACACACACACACACACCACACACACAACCACACACACATATACATAATACACTATAGATATATATATACGTATATAATATAGTATATATTATTATAAATATATATATATATATATATAACTTATATATATATATATATATCATATATATCCATATTATCATCGTCATCACCCACCTTCTTCTCCAGACTGGTGGATAAAGTGCGCCAACATGCACCGGAACAGAAAATATATATAGTAGAAAGAATAATGACAGAACAAGATCGAAAAAGAAAGCCCAGCCTTAACCGCCCCCTTTATACCTTTTTAGTGAGAACTCCGTCGTAGATCGAAGACAATCACCCTACGAGCTCCACCAGCGACACCGCGACAGATCCTCACGTGGCATCTCTCGTCAATAAAGGGCTCATCCCTTGGCCAGTGGGCCACAACCATTACCGCCTCACAAACCCCACATTCAGTCCATAAACTATTCATGCACCCTCTTTCTTCTCGTCTATGCCAAACTCACACTTTCTCTCATCCGGAACATTCCTCTTACTGACTCAAAACCTACTTATCTTCGTCTCCAGCCGATCGATTCCCAGCACACTTAACACTATACATCCGCTTAACCAACCGACTATCATCCAATATCCATCCTTTCCACATGACCCAAACACCATCTCAACGTCACCTTCATTTATCTCTCTCATTACCCCTTCTCACAACATAACTCTCCTAATACGCTTCATTTCCTAATTTATCATTTATTTCACACCATAAGCACCCCCTAAGACTATATATATATATATATCATATAATAGCTATCTACTACTACTATATAATATATATATATACTATATATATATATATATATATATATAGTACTATATATATAAACTACAATATATATATATATATACATATATATAATCATATAATATATATATATATATAATTAATATATATATATATATCATATACTGTATGTAGATCGCTCACGGGTAGAGCCCTTTTCAAAGAGGACATGTAAATAAAGTATGGAAACCCAACGAAGCCCAAACTGAAAAAGCAAATTTCTCAGGTGTGCGCAGACGTGGGTTTAAAGAGAGGAGGCTAAATTTCAGCAGGAAATATAGATGATGGAAGCACACTTCCACAAAACAGAAGTGGCCGGAAAGAAGGAAGCACAGCAACGAGCGATTCTGGGGTTTTCAATCATCACAACAAAAATCATGCGAGTGTAAGGCACCCCTTGTGCTATGAGGGAGGCAATGATGGTGGAATACGAGGTTCAACTCCCTCGAGGCAACCTTGCCGTATGCTAATACCTATACGAAAAGAGCTAGTGCTCCAACGTACGTACAGAGAAGAGATCACGGAGTTAAAAAGTAGTCAAACAGATTTATAGTCTCTTAGCCATTAAAGCTCAACCTTTATCTTAAAGATGGACATGGAGTCGGAGTTCCCCCAATGTGAGATCAGTACTCAAACAACAAGGCCGATAACGCCCTATATAACCTAGAGTAGACTGCGGCAAAGGAAAAAACATATTCTGCGGACCAAACAGACCTCAAAGCCTTCTTGAGCCACCTTAGCAACCTTGATGTGATGTTTTAACAATTTATTGTTATCTTCAGACAAGAATTTTAGGTTGTTAACAGGGAGACGTTTAGAGGGCCGTCGAAGGAGCCATAGGAAAGTATGAAGGAAGCGTTTTTTGAGGAATGCACATCCCGTACCACTAGCTCTTCCTGACGATCACTAGAATCTCATGTGTAATCAAAGGTAGTGACATGGGAAACCTGAGGAGAAGAATTCAGCGGAGGATGCTAGAATCGTCGAGGGTGGAATTAGGGTGAAAAACTAACAGCCGAAGAGATTGACCATTCAGGAGGGTCCAATAATTTGCTTCCGACGGAGCCCAATTTCCCCCCCCCCCCTCTAAAAATGGACAAACATTATTAATTTTCATTACAATTTTGAGGGATAAAAGCATTGCTAGCTTTTTAATTATGTTAAAAATGTCGTTGTCAAATGATTATTTTTAAATTGTAGTTCATTTTTTTTCAAATGGTAATTTTTTAAATTCAGATATTAATTTAAACACTACATTTTTTTTAGGAAATGTCTTTAAAACATTGAAAAATGGATGTTTGAAAATGTTGGAACTTTGCACTACAGATGTATGAATTTTTCTTTTGAAATTGGTGCTCTTCATTGTCAAAATTAAAAAAACAAATTTTTTGGTTTTAAAATGAAAAATTGCGATAATTTTTCTTTGCTCATGAGATCTGTATGAAATTTTCAGAGCATATGTAGTCGAGGGAATTGCACATTTTTTAATTAGATGATTTTTTTTGTATATTCAGCAGTTTTGGACTTGTTCTTGGAACAAATTAAAAAAAAAAAATATTTGGAAATTTTTAAAAATTTTCTTTTGAGTATACAAAAAAATTATCTAAGTAAAAAAGATGTATCTCGCCCGACTATACAAGCCCTGAAATTTGATCTTGATCAGAAAAGTAGAAAAAAAAATAAATCAATATTTAACTTTTCCAAAAAAATGCTTTTTTGGAAAAGTGAAATATTAATATATTTTTTTCCTACTTGTCCGATCAACATCATATTTTCAGGGCTTATATAATCGGGCAAGATTCATCTTTTTTAATTAGATAATTTTTTTGTATACTGAAAAGAAAAATTTAAAAAAAAACTTGTTCTAAGAACAAATCCAAAAATATTGCATATGCAAAGAAATTATCTAAGTAAAAAATGTGCATCTTCTTTGACTACATAGGCTCTGAAAATTTCATCTACTTCGCACAAGCAAAAAAAAAATTATTGCAATTTTTCGAAAAAACAAACCAAGTGGGTTTTTAATTTTGACATTGCTGAGCATAAATTTCAAAAAAAATCAAAAAACTACTTCGTGCATTTTATGGGTCTAGCCTGTTGATATACTATTTCAGTTTGAAGTCCTTATCTAAAAACTGTAGGAGTTGAAGCTAAAAATGTTAAAAACATAGGTTTTGAAAATATGAAAATTCTGAAACAATGACTACAGACACAGGAAAACACCCGAAAACGACGTTTTAGAGGTCAGAAAAGCCACAGTTTGCTTATTTCCCCTCATCAAAATTGACCAAAAAGGAAGAATTTTATGTCCATTTTTAGGGGGGGGGAGTGAAATTGGGCTCAGCCCGAACCAAATATTGGACCCTGCCCTTGAGAAAGAATCTCTGGCTAGCTGGGTCTCAGACAATAATAAAATATTAGGTTGAGAGTACAGAGGTGGTATATCCAAGATTCATGATTAGCACGCAGGCCCAGTACGTTGGCAAAGTCAATAGAGAACCCCCACCCGCTCCCACCCCTACGTCTTTCCCGTCCAGTCATTCAAACTACAACACACCCAAACAAACCTTAAAACCCCAAGCACAAACCTTAAACAAACAAAATCAGATATAAATAAACAATAAATAAACAAATGTGAGAAAAATAAATTAATTAAATTTCACATTTAATTCATCGTATATATAAATATAGTATATAACTATATGTATGAATAATACCTTTATATATATTATATAATATATATATAAATATAATAGTATTTATACATAGTATACATAACATAGAATAATATATATATATATATTATAATATATCATATATATATAATATATAATATATATATATATATATAATATATATAATATATATAATATATATATATATATAGTATATATAATATATATATATATATATATATATATATATATACAGTTGAGATCGACTTTGTTCCTAGGGAACAGTATTTTTAGCAAAAATAATATACAAAACAGGATACCAAGGAACATCTGAGTTACCAAATTCTTTATATACTGCCGACGTTTCAACATACTATGTTCATCATCAGGTATCTAAAGATCCAAAATACCTAAAATACTAAAACAAAGCAGTCCTAAACTTTGCAAGTGGTAAAATAACAATTATAAACATTTTCATACAAATGCACAAAATCAAACAGTTTTAAAAAACTGAAACTTTAGTTTTTAGTAATTTATCGTTTGTAATTTCGATTTTTAGACACCTGATGATGAACATAGTTTGTTCGAAACGTCGTGCAGTAGTAAAGAATTGGTAATCAGATGTCCTTGGTATCCTGTTTCGTCATATTGTTTTTTGCTAATCTATAATATTATATATAAATAATATATATATAATATAATATAATAATATATATTATATATATATATAATATATATATTAAATATATATATTATATATATATAAATATATATATATATATATAATATATATATATATATATAATATATATATTATATATTATATAATATAAATATATATATATATATAATATATATAAATATAAATAATATATATAATTTTATATATATATGATATATATAATATATAATTATATATAATCATTATATATATATATATATTTAAAATTATTCTTAAAATATTTAAAGAAAAAATTCTTGTTATTAGATGTTAACTTTCACCAAATAAGCTGTTAGTGTTTATTTTATAATAAAAAAGAAATTAAGCTGTGTTTAAAGGTTAAAAATCATAGCAAAATTATTTAAGAACACATTTTATATTAAAGAATTTATTATCATGACATAAAATATGATTATGATTTTGTAGTTATAAAAGTATAAGTAAGAAGTATATATGATCAATCAGGAAGAAAGTATAGTGAGTAGAAAGTATAGTGAGTATATATATTAAAAAAGAAATATTTTATAATCATTTTAAAAGTATTTTCTAAGTGTTAAATAATTTTACTTATTGTACTAAGCTTATCACCTGGATTTGGTGTGGAAGTTGTGAACCTTAGACGGTGTAATGTTAGATTTCTTGGTTCGTTTGATGGACGTCTTAAAATTGGAATATCATCTCGACGAACATGAGGTCTTTGGCTTTTTGTTGTGGTTTGAGGAGTATCAGTAGTAGTAGTAGCAGTAGTAGTAGTAGTAGTAGTATCAGTGGTGGTGGTAGTAGTGGTAGTGGTAGTAGTAGTACTTTCTGCTAGTTCGGTTGTCTCCTCAATTATATTACTAAACAGATCAAATGGTGAGCTGCCACGTCAGGTTTAGTGATATTATTTTCAGTGACATCCCATAGGATAATATTTCATCCTGACTTTGAAATGGAGTGTTTGTGGGAGGTTCTGTTACTCCTCCAATAATGTTACTGAACAAATCTAAAGGTAATGGAGCTTTAGATGTTTCTGGTGCTATTTCGGCTTCATCCTTTTCCAAAATTGGAACTTCCAAAATAGTTTCCTTTTCCTGAACAACCGGAATAGATTTTTCTGTTGTAGGTTTGCCTAACTGATCTCTATTTCTGAATTTAAAGCGATTTCTTCTAGTTACAGAAGTTGGTAAGGTTTGAACAGTCCTCCTTGGAACAGGCGCAATAGAGGCTCTTATTCTTCCTCTGTTTCGTACTCTGTTTGCATTACTTGATATAACAGAACTGACTGGCTCTGCTGTTTTTTCTGTGCTAATCTGATGGTTTGAATCTCTTGCTCGACCTCTATGAATTCTCCTAGTATTAAATCTTGAAATGGTTGGCGTAGTGGTAGTTAAAAGAACCTTCTCCTCTTTCAAAGATGACTGAAGATTTATTGAAAGAAGTACCCTTTCTTCATTTGTATCTAAAATGCCTAAAGCTTTGTTATTATCTAATCTTTCTTCGAAAATTTGGTCTGCATTAGTAGTGGGATGGAAATTGACTAAAGTAGCTGAAGAGAGATATATTTTTGTAGTAAGATCATTTTGAATAAGATCATCAAGTTTAGAAGTACCTTTTCCTTTTTCTATTGTGTATAGATCTAACGGAGAAGATAGAGTTTGATGTAGTTTAGGAATAGTTATAACAGTAGGACGTATTGAGTTCGAAACTGTTTCAACTCTGGTAGAGGAAGAAACTGGAATTTCGCTGCTAACAATATTATACGTATAATAATATAGTGTATAAAGTGTACTAACAGTTTCTGTTAAGTCACTAACAAGAGGTTCTAAGGACGAAACTTGAATTTGAGAATTGCGAGGATTTATTATACTTTCTTTTGCATTGCGAAGTTCGGTTATCCCTTCATCTTGCAAGGTTTTCGTATTCGGCTCAATTGGTCTTTTTTTAGTAAAAACTCTGAATCTACGACGATTTGAAGACCTTTGATTGTCTTCATTAGTATGAGACTGTAATGGTATTTCATCAACACTACTCCCAGATGTGTGAGAATCAGGAAGCAGATTTTCAGAATTTTCAGAGAGATTATTTCTTCTTCCTGAATTTGATGGGTTTCTTATTCTGGGACTGAAATTTCTTTTATTAGGGGAAATAATCCTAGAATGCGGTAAGGGTTTAACCAGAGGATGACCAATCACAGGACCATGTGGTGGCATTGGTTCTTTAAATACAGGATCTGGCACTGGTCTGGGTTTTCCTGGAATTATTGCATCTTCCAGTGTAAAATTTTCCTGTATTGCAATGGAAGTTTGAAGCATATTTAAAACATTTGTTGGATCAACTTTAGTAAAATCATCAAGTAGTATATTTCCAAAAGTAGCAATTTGTGTAATAGTATCTTCAGAACTTTTTATTATTTCCCTATCTTGATCATCTAAATACGTAGTATAATATGTAAAGGTTGTATAATATGTTGCCGGACCTTCAAGAACTTTATTATTTTCAACATTTGCATTCTTTGAGAGGTGTGAAGTTCCTAACTCTGTATCAATTGGAATTTGATCCGGAATCACATTGTCTTCTTCGTTGAAGTCATTTATTCTTCTACCTCCAAAATTTCGGTTTCGCTGTCTCTGTCTTAAAATATTACCCCTTTGAGCACTTCGAACCGTCCGCTTGAGAGGGGTAAGCTCAGCGGGGCCTTTCGATAAAAAAGAGCGTCTTTCTTGTAGGATATTATCATCATTTAATAATAAAGGAGGAGTTGGATAATTGGTTGATATAACTTCTACTTCATTAAATGCAGGTAAAATATCTATTTCGTCTTTTGATTCTATTGGTGGCAAGTTTTCGATTGCAGCATTGCTATTTGCCTTTTCATCGTTATTCAGAACTAAAAGCGTAGGGTTTGCTTCCCTTGCTTTTCGATTTAATTGGTTCTGTAAAAGTAAAGGTAAAAGACCACCGAATGGATTTGGGTTTACCAAAGGATTTGACATACTTTCACCTGCAGTTAAAGTTTTTGTTATTACTTCTGTGGTTGTAACGACTACTGTATTGGTCTCAACGACGGTAGTGCGTATAGGCTTACCTCTAAATATTATAGGAATTTCTGTTGAGGTAAAACTTGTTACAGTTGTAACAAAAGTTTTTGTTTCTAAGTGAACGCTTGGTTTATTATTATTTAGTCCTAGCGCGGCAAGCAATGGGTTTTGCTGTTGTTGCTGTAAGAACAAAAGTTTTAAGAGATCCTGAACTCCATTTTCATTTGCAGATGCAGTGACTGTTAAGACACTGTAAAACGTTTGTGGCAATGTAACTGCAGAAGAAGTACGCAATCCATCAATAAATTCTGTTGTATAGGTTACTAATGTTGTTGGAATTGGCTGAATAAAAATTTGTGTTACTTTCTGTTCACTTACTTCTGTACTCAGTAAAAGCTTAACTTCACCATTTATCTCTGTTTGAGTTATTTGGTCGGGTTGAATAGTTTCTGTAGTAAACGATGCTGTGATCACTTTCTTTTCAATAGTTTGACCATCTTCAATTAAAGGAATTGTGGTAGTTACTGGAACTTCTCTTGTTACAGTCAATGCACTCATAATTTCAAATTTACCATCCTCATTAGGTATTAGATCTGGCTTTGGTTTGTGTGTGGTAACTGGTTTTGGCCTTGAAAGGAAAGATTTGCTTGGATTTTTATTAGATGTTGGAGGACGAGGAGGGGTTCTGCTTCTTTGTGATGTAAATTTAGACGGCCTTCTGGAAAACGGTTTTTCTTCTGGCTCTTGTTCTTTATTTTTATTTCTAGGAGTAAATCTATTTGAGACTTTTAGTCTACTGTCCGAGGATGGACGCCTAAAACTTTGTTTTGGAGCAACTGTAGGACTTGGACTCTGGCTTGGAAGACGTCTTGGACGAAAGGGTAGTGTATTACGGCTTTTGCTAATTCTTGGTATTGTCGTCCTAGAAACTTTCGGCTTCTGAACATTATTATTTTTATTATTCTCATTATTATTTTTATTAATTTCATCGTTATTACTATTTTCTCTAACTCTACTTCTCATACGTAATGAGCGAGGATTAGAGAGTGTGAAAGGTTCTACGGTTTTCTTGGGTATAGATGGGGAAGGAGCTATAGTTTCTGTATCTACGCTCTCTTGTTTTCCAGGAAATCTTCTGGATCCCCTAGAGGACATGCGTGATCCAAAATTTACTTGCCTTCTTTTCCTATGCAAAACTGTTTCATCTATGGCGTCTTCCGGCGTAAAAGAAATAATTTCAATGTCTTCAAAACCTAACTCTATTGGAGATCCATCTGGATTTACATACACTGGACTAATTTCAGTTTCTGCTTTGCTTAAGCCAGGAGTTAATGGACGTCTTCTTGATGAAAGACCTCCAGGACGAGGGTGAGGTCTAGAAGGTCTTTTGGAAGGCCTTTCTTTTGCCAAAGATGGCCTCTGTATTTTTTGAGGTTGTTCTTTTTCTGGCTTTTTAATATTGTTTGTCTTTCTCTTTTCTGATATTGGTCTACCAAGAAATGCAAATGGTGTACGACGCTTTGGTTTTTCTGTTTCTTCTTCCACAGCTGCTGCTGCTGCTGTTGCTGCTGCTTTTGTTGTTGCTGTTTCTGGAAGTTTCTGTTTGGTAGTAGTTTCTGGAAGCAATCCAAATCGAAATCGATTAGATTGACTTTGACTTGTCTCCGCTGCACTGGGTCTAGCTTTTCTTGCAATAGGTAATGTAGATCTTGTTCCAGTAGTAGAAGGTATTTTTTCTCTAAATCTAAACTGCCTAAATGTTTCACTCTCCTCTTCAGGAACAGATTTCTCAACAATCTTTTCAGGTTGTGTTATTGGCTTTTTGGCAGGCTTACTAGGAACATTTTTATCCCTACGTAGACTAGGAACGGGATCAACTTTTTTCTTCGAATCTTTTCCAGCAAATCTAAATTGACGCGGGGAATTAGCTACGCCAAAGCGAAAAGGTCTCGGGGTTTTTTCTTCTACTTTTGTTGTTGTTGTCTCTGGTTCCGGTGTTGTAGTTTCTGTAGTAAGATTCGGAACTGCTAATACTTTGCTAAATGCTTCTTGCTTTTGAAATGTTGATGTCCTTTTTATAAACGGAACTACATCTGTTCTTCTCCTTGTTGTTCGTATCGGAAACGATAGTCTATTCTTAGGTTTAGGAGAGATATGAGATTCTTGATCTCTTTCCTCATTTTTTTCACTTTCTAAATCTAATATTTGTGTTGGCACAATGACAGGGGTTGGATTTATAGGTTGCTTAACAGAGGATTCTATTATTGGAGTAATTGTATTTACTAATTGACTTGGTAAAGCTGTAGATTCAGTAAGTACATTAAATGAAATTGATGGACCTGTCACAATTCTGCTAGTACTATCTACTTTTTGGGCGTAAATTCCTCCTATAACAGTTCCATATACTGTTGAATGATAATAAGTTGTTTTAGTCCCATGAATAACAGATCCAATTATTTCTTTTACTCTTCCAGCCTTTGTAGGGCCTGTTACATCAGATTTATCAGGTTTCACTTCTACTCTAGAAGTTGATAAAAGTTCTTTAATAACCTCACCATTCGTGACCTGTATTATATGTTGTGTAGTATAATGGGTGGTAATACCATTTTCAATAATGCTTCCAGCATTCACCGTAACAACTCCAGTTTCAGTTGGTATACTAGTCTTCACCATGTTGTCTAATATCTCTGTTTTTGTGGACTGAATTTGAACGTACAAACCATCAACATAAGATCCATATATATTTGTCGACAATATAGTAGTGGTTCCATCATTCACACTGCTTCTTCTTATAGTTGAAAGTAAACCAGTTTTCAAGTCTGTTGGTGTAACGGATGTAGAAGTAGGATTGTTTTCCACCTCAGAATGATCGGTGTCAAAAAGATTTCCAAATGAGTCGAACTGAGTGCTTTCTTTTTCAGTAGTGTCTCCCGTTAAAATATCGTCAAATGGATTGAATAAATTAGTTGCTAGGGAAGAAGTTGTTGAAGTTACTGGGACATCGAATAATAAACCAAACGGTTCTATAGATTCTTTTTTAGCTGCTTCTGTAACTACATTACTTAATGTTTCAAGTCTTGTGGAAACTATTGTGCTTTCCCCAATAGTTGCCGTTGTATAATATGTGTATGTAGTATAATAAGTTGTTGAATCTTTCGTAATAGTGTCATTTAAAGGCAATAGAGGTGTCGTTTCAGGATTTTCCGTAGATACTAGAGGAACTAAATCTGTAGCTGTAAGATGTACTACACTGGATACGGTTTCTTTGGAGCTTGTTGTAATTGATGAATTATCTTTTACCAAGGTTGTCCAGTAAGTATATGTTGTCCAGTAAGTAACAGGATAAGAGTGAACAGACTGAGGCAAACTCTTATACTTTTCCAAATCGTTTTCGTCAGTAATAACATTAGTAATTGTTTCTAAACTGCTGATTATTGAGGAAGTATTCATCTTATGATATGTCGTAAAATAAGTGTAAGTTGTGTAGTACGTGCGAGGAAAATAAAGGGCATCTACATTTTCATCCGGATTTAATGAAGATTCCAAAGAAAAGCCTGGGGTTTCTGTTATTTCTTCAAATGGCAAATCTGTAGTACTTTCAGTAACAATTTCATTATTGTCCCCATTCAAAGTCGTTTCGAAAGGAAGTTCAGGATCTAAAATATTGAAAAACAGTACACTTGAAGGTACAAGATTATCATCTGTCTGTACTTTTGAACTTTCTAATATACTTTTGACATCCTCAACTAATGTTGTTATTGCTGATGGCTTTGCCTCTGTGATAATCTCAAAACTTGGAGAAAGAACTGTTGTTTTTACATTAGTAGTAACTATAGTAGTACCGTCTTCAACAAATGTTGTGTATAGAGTGTATGTTGAAGTAGAAATATTTTCAAAAATTGATGGTATCTCCTCGTTAGGACCTTTTTCTTTTACATCTGCCAATATATTAACATTCTGATCCGTGCTTCCACTAACTGATCTTGCTATAGCATTTTCTTGAATTTCGTTAAGAAAACTATCAAAAATATTTTCTTCTGTATTAGTTTTGCTTAATGAAGACAACTGGTCTTTTTCTTCATCTATGGTCATAGTTTTACTTATAGCTGTATCAATAATATGTGTTGGTGATAAAGTACTAGTTGCTTGAAGATCGTCAAAGAAAATACTAGAAGTACTTCTGACAATTTGAGCATACTGTCCTTCTATATATGTTCCATATACTAAAGTAGTGAATAAAGTGGTCATGCCATCGTTAACAGCAGTACCTGCAATTGATGATACTAGTCCACTTGGGTAGAGATCCACAGTGTTGAAAACTTTAGTAGTAACTGTTGAAAAAGTATCAGTTTTCGTTGAAGTTTGTAATAAATTCTCAAATACAGTAGTATCTGAAGTTTTCAATCTAGGGTGCAGATTTGTCGATGCTGGTGTTTGATGTGGCACTTTTTCCATTTCCGAATGTGGAGAAAATACAACAACAGTATCTGCAATTGTGGTAGTAAATTCTGCAAATCCATAATAAGTTACGGTTGGCAACTCGGAATCTCCAATGCCAAGATCGTCTATGCTAATGTCCTTGAATTTGGCTTTTAAATTGTCAACAACGTTTTCATCTTCAATTTTCACAGAAGGTGATGGAGATGATCTTATAAATAGTTTTTCTCTTTCTAATATATCTCCGATATTTTGATTAGGCTCATCTATTACAAAGGTAGGTAGATGTACAGGAAGTGGGTGGGTTGGGTTAATATCTTCTATTATAATATCTTCATTGAAATGCGCTTTTCGACCACGAAACAGAGTCGGATCTATTTCATTTTCTTTCTCATTTTCCAGCTGAAATATAGAAGTTACAATATCTTGATCTTTTAATGTTTCTTTCGTCACTTTTTCTTTATGATCATCCATTATTACAGTACTCGGTTTACCAATAGTAACAGTTAACATTTTAACACCTCCTCCGTCTTTAATGCGTGCTCCTTTAACGTCAAAACCTTTAGAATCTGCAATAAATAATCCGTCCATTTTAAGTCCGTCTATCATTCCTTCTCCAACTAAAAAGTCGTCTTTGGAATCCATATTTTTCATTTTTAGCTGTGAAGGCATTAAGACTTTCATGTCTTTTTCCATGTCAAGAATAATTTTTCCGTTATCATTAGTCTGTTTCATCTGAGATGGTAAAGCAGAGTTTCCAAAGAAGAACATGTAAGTTTTATGGTCTTTAACATAGGATCCTGTGAATACAGAATAAGTTGCGTCACTTCCTAATCCATTCCTTATAAATTTTCCATAAGTTCCTGTTACTGTAACTACTTCTTCTGCTACAGGGGTAGGATTAAGTGACCCTTCTAAATGACTAAACTGGAGAGTTGCTACTGATTGATCAGGATGGGAAAGGAAAGTTCCATGAAGCTCCTCTCCTTGCAATATAGTTATATAGTTGACCGAACTAGGTGATACACCTTTTGTTTCGGTTTCTACTAACTGAGCGTAAGTTCCATCTATCGTAGTATGATAAATTCTGGAAACAACAGTTTGAGAATAGCCATCAGTGACTGTTGTTCTGATTAGCGAAGAAACTAATCCATCTACTTGGTGTCCTTTTATACGAGTTGGGAGAGCGAAAAAGGTTCTCGATGATATAGACGTTACCTGAGCATAACGACCGTCAATTGAGGTTCCTTTTACATGCGTTAAGTATTCTGAAGTTGTGCCCCTATTCACGAAACTAAATACAGTAGAGGTAAGAACACCAAGAGGGGGAGAAACTCCTGAAGAAATTGAATAAAAGTTTGTAATACCTCCATTGTTGCCGTTTCTTCGAGCTTGATTTTCTGAGAAAGATAGTGTGAGAAGATTTAATGGTAAAACATAAATATGAACATTAACTATATATACAGTTAGTGCCTCAGGAAAGAATGAATAAAAAGTTCAACAGGCCATAGGAAACCAAAAATAGATAATTCAGTGGGCCAGTGATGAATTGATGTAAACATTTTTTCCTGATTCATAAAGTTAAAAAATTATAATATAAAGTTTAATAGAAGAACGTTTGTATATTTACAATAAAAAATATAAATGTTACCAGAAAAAAGTACATGTGAAGAAATATATATATTTTGTATAAATTTTAAAGCTTAATGAAATTTTAAAGATGTAGGGAAGAACGACTTTACAGAACTGAATTAAATAGTTTTCTTAAAAACATGTAGGACCAATTGAAAATGAACTTTATTCCAAAAGGGTTAATGTTTTATATTTTTTAACTTGTAAGTTATCGCAATTAATGTAAACATTGTATGTTAAACTTTGTTAATTTACAATATTTACATTAAGATTTTATATTTTTTATATCCATCTTACGGTAATAAATGAGTATAAATGAACGCATATTAATTCTGTTCAACTTTACAATAATAAGCAATATTACTAAACAATAAAAAAAAACAATTATAAACAATAATAAAACAATGAATCAAAAATATTTATTGCATCATATTGTCAGCATGTAAAACATTAAACCTTTTGATTTTTTCTTTTTCTTTTTTTTTTGAAAATGATGAAAAATTATACCAAATTATTTCAATACCAAATATTATCATAATACCAAAAGTATTTGAAAATAAAAAAAGGTATGAATAACAGTTAGGAGAAGGATAACTTATACGTGTATTTTGTACGAATATAAAATCAGTAAAAGGATAATTTTTTAAAGAGTATTTCTTGAGTTGAAAAAAAATTGGATAAATTATTTTGGAGAAATTTTAGGGGAAAAATATTTACTATTAGGGGAAAATATTTTTTATATAAATAAAAACTTACCTAAAGCTCTTCTTTTCTTCCTCAAGACTTCTTGCTGATCCTCGTACTCTGTTGGACAGATGTAGGTCTCCTTCTCTATTGGAACTGAAATATATATATATATATATATATATATATATATACTTTATATATATATCTTGTAAATAAAATATATATATAATATATATATATATATATATATATATATTATATTATATATATATATATATATATAATATATAAACTTCTAACTACTTCTCGCATCACTTGCATTTATGGCAAATGACACTACAAAGTGGTTGTATTGCGTGTAACGTTCTATGGTTAATACTGTAGAAAATTATTTACCTACCGAAGTATGTAACAGTATGTAACAACAGAACGTTACACGCAATACAACCACTTTGTAGTCATTTTAGAGTCAAAATGCAAGTGATGCATTTAATTTTGTCCGGGAGTTTTATATAATATTATGATATATATATATACTATTATATATATATTATATATATATATATATATATATAATTATTATACTATATAAATAAAATATAATAGTATTATAGTATATATTATATATATGTGTGTGTTAAATAAAAATAAGTGGGAAGGTAAAGAATTAGTGCCTTCTCCGGGATGAACCACCGCAATGTTGCGAATGAGGAAATATGGTGATGCTTTACCACTGAGCCATCCTCAACCCAAAAAAGTTTGAGTTCAAGAACAGTTGGGTTGAGGGATCGCTCAGTCGTAAAGCATCGAGCATATTGTTCTCATTTCCCAACATGGCGGTGGTTCAATCCCGGAGAATGCGCAGTAATTCTTTACCTTCCCATTATGTTCTTTATTTACACGATCTAAATAATAATTGCGATTATGCAATAATTTAACAACTATTATATATATTATATTATATATCTATATATAATATATATATATATATATAAATATATATATCAATTATATATATATATATTATATTTATTATATATATATATATATATATTAAAGCTTTCTTCATGGTTAAACCAACATGTGTCCACTAGATTCTGAAGAAGAGCAGTCATTCTGCTTCTCCTAACTTTAGACATATTTCCCTTACTTGTAATTTCTCAATTATTTTACCCTCAACTCATTCGCACCTATTTGATACTCTGAAGTTTCAATCTCTTCTAATTTTGTCACCAAAATAAGTTTGGCTGCTTTAGATTAATTGGTATTTCCCCATATTACTGTTCTCTTGCCTTCTGTCCATAGTGGTTACGGGGATGTATATATAGGGTGACACTTGACAAATCGATAGCTCTCGAATGGCATGAATGCCTCGCTGCTTTTTAAGCTTTCTTTATTTGGATTTCTATCTGCCCTTTGCTCTCTTTCTTTTCTAGTTCAGAAAATTTTTACCTCTTCATTAACCAGATATATATAGTTTTCATCTACACTTGAGTTGGGTACTGCTTTCAAATCTGATTCGGATCTGGTTCAAGATATCTTCTTGTAAGGATCGAATCTAAGACTAGAAAAGATATCAATAATTACTCACTCTCTGATATCTTCGACTTTTATCTATTCTACGTAACTTTGTCGCTCTTTCATTTTGTTTCCCATACGTCTCCGTCTCAGAGCGTATCAGAACGTCGCATGATTTTTGTTTAGAAATTGGCAACTTCAAGTCTCAGAGCGTATCAGAACATCGCATGAATTTTGTGTAGAAATTGACAACTTCAAGCTTGGTAATATTGGTTTCTCTTTTCCAGCCACTTCTGAGAAGTGGAATTACTTCCATTTATATTTTCCTCTGAACATAATGTCCTCTATTTTGTGGCAAATCTGAGCTGACCATTGTAATATCTAAGGTGGGTGGAGGTTCCTAGGATCACTCCTCTTCTACCCCACCAGAAAACGTCTCTGGAAAACTGCTGTGCCGTAAAGTACTGTTTTGATTGAAAAAAAAAAATATTCTCTCTATTACAATGGACTCTGCTATTCTCTACATAACTCCTCTCTCACGTCATCTAACTCATTCATTTCTTATTAAGGATTCTGATTAGGGTTGATTTGATGCTACAGTCCACTTCCCACCATCTCCCAGATAGTCACGCTTTTTCCCCCTGATGAATACTCTCGTGCCTCTGATGCTTGTTCGCTTGTACGCTCTCATTCTCTTTCTGTGCAGGTCGTTCTCTCTTCGTACAGCCTTCAAGTCTCTTTCTCCTCTACTTGCCTTTCTTTTGACTCTCTCTCTATGTCTCTCCTCCATACACAAGTCTCTCTCTGTCGTTCGTCTCTTTCCTCTCTTCTCTCCACTATCTCACTATTTCTCTCATCGTTCGTACTCAGCTCGCTCCTTCTTTCCTGTCCAATCTATCTGTTTCCCCTATCCTCTCAATATCTTCTCTCTTCTTTCTGGATCTCATCGATGATCTTCTCTTTCTCCTCTTCTCTCTCTACTTTCATTAGATGGTTTCTCAAATCGATGAGGATTCGGCGCCTTCACAATTGGTCACTTCAGCTACTGAACAGAAAGAAAAATCTTTAGTGTCTAGAACCAGCCCCATGGGTAGTCAAGTAATCTTCTCTATCTAGTCATATTAATCTTAAGTAATTTAGTGCTTTAATCATATAATTTCGTGGATTAAACGCTGTTCCGTCTTTTTAGGAACGCTGAAGTGTATGTAGTACTGTCAAAATAATCTTTTAAAAATAATAGTTTTTCAAATGCATCACTTTTCTCAAGTTTTTTAAAACTTAACTCCAAATATGGATAGGGTAGCGGGTGAACCACTTTGGTAGACTAACTCACGGACATCAAGTCGAAAAATTAACGCATTATGCAAGCCTACTCCTTTTAGTGAAAAAAATATATTCCGTCTATTTTAAATAAACTTTAGTTTAATTTGATATTAATAATTTATATAATAATGGCATATATTTGTAATATTGATACTACTACTACTATATTAGTTAGTTTTTTGTAACAATAATATTAAAAAAAATTGTACATGTTTCCAACTCCCTGTGAAGCACTTGAAGAATGCATGCCTCCTGATCTTTCTCTCTCTCGTCCTCGGTCCTCCCTCTCTCTCTCCTCCTCTTCCTCTTCTCTTAACTTGTTTTCATAAAGGTCAAATATACTGTTTTTGTTTTATTGCCTGATGATACCGAGTCTTGAGTGTTGGAGAAGGTTCTTAATATTTAAAAGTGGTTGTAAAATTCGAACAGGACATAAAGTTATCTACTAATGTTTAATTGCCTTTATAATAATCAATGAAAAGGTAAAAAAAATTTAGCAGCTTAATTTGAAAAAATGGGATAATTGGTCCGCCATGATACTTTTTTCGGCCCCCCGGCGAATCAGAAATCTTTTAGGCTAAAGTCGACTTTGCCGGACTGTTGCAATACTAATTTATATATATATAGTAATATTATATATATATCCATATATATATAATATATATATATATATATATTATTATATATATATATATATATATAATATATATATATATATATATTAATATAATATATACTATAGTATTATATATATATATATATATTATTATCATATATATATATTATATATATATATAATATATATATATATATTATATATATAGTATATATATATATTATATATATAATAATTATATATATTATATATCATTATAATATATATATTATATAATATAATATATAATATATATATATATATATATAATAATAATAGTAATTAACATCGAGTACTGTTTTACATCTAGAGCCATTTTATTTATTTTATTTTCAATTTAAGAAATTAGATAGAACAGATAGTTATACTATGGGAGGAGTGTCATACGCTGGGACAGTAAGGTCAATGCCCGGGTATCCCTGTTCATTTGCAAGGTAGATGGAGTATAATATTACCCCGTACATAATATAAGTGGTGGGCAATTTAGTATGGGTCTTGGAGCCATAATAGATTAATTAACTTTATATTAGGCTCGTAATCCTCTGTCAGACTAAGCCCATAAATGATATCCTGACACATTTTTTTTCTATGTGAAAATACATAACACACAAACATCTCACAATATGTGTCAAACTTCTGAAAATAGTTCGTATACAAAAATATTTTGTGTCTCATAAAGTTGACAGCTTCATCTTGCACAAACGTAAAGCTGTTCGGCTTGTGAGGGACGCTAATTAGTTAAGAAAAAGTTAGCAAAGAATATAAAAAACAATTATAAAAAAATTTCTAATTTCTAAGATTTTTTTATGAAAGATTTAAGCTCCACGTTAAGAAGAGAAGAAAAAGTAAGAAAATGAGATAGAGAAGAGGAGAGAGAGAGAGAGAGAGGAGAGAGAGAGAGAGAAGGAA
>JABUQX010001248.1:0-5000 GCA_015478945.1 Trachelipus rathkii
GGTTTTAATGTTTAAAAAAGTGATGGAGCTGTGCGAAAATTTTTTTTAAATTATCCGGTCAGAGTCGGACATTTTAAAAGACGCGTCCGAAAAAAAGGCAATATTATTTTTGAAGCCCTGCTTGCTATAATTAATCCAATTTATGTAAGTTTTTTATCCAATGTCACACAACACCAACCAGGAATGCTTGATCTAGTCTTTTAAAAACAAATTCATAAACAAGTTTATTACATACATTTTTTAAGTAACTTTTTATATCGGACGTAGTTCACACTTTCGACGCTTCCCACTTCCACTTCATCTTCAGCAAGTCTGATGTTAAAATTATCATCAATCCACAAATTCTTAGTAAAAAAAAAAATAAAATTCCATAATTTTAACACAAGTACGCAATCGTTACTGAGCTCTGTAAGTACCCGATCGGAATCTGGCTGTTTTTGTACTCGTTACTGAAAAGATATTCCATTTCATTCTTCCATTCTGTTAAATTTTAACTTTCATTTCTGCCTTCTGATTAATAATCATTTTCATTCTTAAGTTTCTTATATGCATTATTCATTTCATATTGTACTATCAGAACATTCATTTTATTAATACGTTTCTTTATGTTCAATGTCATTTACATAAATATGATAGAAATTTATATTTATTGCTCATGATATTTTGAAAAACTGTTTGTCACTTTTTCTTCATGGTTAATGTGGATTTCAAATTCCTAATACATCTGTTTATCGCCACACTTCCATTTCATATATTATCTATTCTGGATATAAGAATTTGTGCTTGATTTAACTGCCTTCCAATAAACTAAATATGCGTAAAAATGGTAATTAATTATTTTCTTGAGGTAAAGAAATTGGATTGTTAAATTTGTTGCCACTATTATTGTATATAAATATAATCTTGTCTGCTTTATATTAGCGTCGTAAATAATTTAAAGTTATAATATATATATATATATATATATATATATATATATATATATATAATATATATATATATATATATAATATATTATATATATAATATATATATATATATATATATATATATAATATATTTATATATATATATAATATATATATATATATATTATATATATATATTATATATATATATAATATATATATATTATATTTATATATATATATATATATATATTATATATATATATATATATATAATATATATAATGCGTCGTTTTGCCTGCATTTAATAGCATTATTCTGAATTTATCATAGCACCTAACATATAGTTATGATAACGTAAAAGTTTTTTTGTAGTTTGTACTTTCAAATCTCGTAGCTCTGTTTTTAATATTTATCATTTTTATATGTAGTTTTTTTTATTCGAATTAGTAGTAGTAGTAGTATAGTTGTGAGATTTTATTTTAATTGTTTTTATTACATCATACTAAATATTGATTTTTTTTTTATGGCATTAGAGTATCTCTTTAAATTGTTCCATTCCTAAACCTCTCTTCCTATCTTTATTCTTCTCCTTTTATGGGTAATTCTTTCTCCTCCTTCCCTCCTCTCTCTCTCTCTCTCCCTCTCCCTCTCTATCTCTCTTTCTCTCTAAGTTTGAAATTAAATTACGAGATACTTTTTATTCAGAGTTTGTAAATTTAATAAATTTTTGTTAGATTATTTATATATATTATTATTATTATTATTATTATTAATAAGCATTTCTTTTTTAATTAAAAATAAATTATTTAAATTATTATTATATTATATTATTATTATTATTGAATATTATTAGTTGATATATTATTATATTATTATGGTGATAGCTGCTACATTATCGGCCTCGCAAAATGATAGGATTGGGATCTTCGACGTTTTTTCCGCACTTCACCTTATTTCCCCACACTCTGCCACCTTGCTCGCCTGTATTCTCAGTCGAACTGCCATAGCGGTTAGCTATGGCCAATTACACAGATAAGCAACTTCACACCAGTGGGTAACTATTACCAGTTCTTCAGATTCTAGAAGCACCTTTCATGCGTTGTTGTGACTGTCTTCAAGAACCCTTTTTTTGCGTCTCTACCATCAGAGATTCTCTGTTTTTTTTATTCCTGCATTGAGAGAAGAAATTGTATATATATTTGTTTAGTTCTTTAACCATATGGTTTTTCCGGGACACGCAGCGGAGCCGACAGGGAAGCTAACATGCCAGCGACCAAGCATTTTACCCAAATGAACTAATACCTTCCGGCCGACTTACACTGGGACGCCTCCCTTCTTTGATTTTTAATATACATTCGTCGAAGGTTTCCTTCAGCTAGCAGGAATGTTTGCGGAGGATAATTGTGGCTTCTAGCTACGATACGTCAAGCCCCTCAGTGTTCCCACTGTCATCTTCATACAAAAAGAAAATCGCCTCTTGAGTGGTCGTGAAGATTACGAAGAGGCATACCAATTTCACCCATGTTTACCATGGACACGAGATGTCCTCCGTCTTTCCAATTTTGCAGACAAAAGTTGCCCCCTTTCGATCTTTAATATGTTCCGTGAGTTGCAATGACTCTCTCGTCCCTCGATTGCATATTCATCTCTGTGCCAACTGTTCCTACTTTCATCATCGCTTGAACAGCATCCTCTTGAATTCTCACTTCTAAATGACCAAATTTAACTTCCTTTCAGAATAAACATCCTCTATAAGTATTAACCTCTCAGCACAATTGCTGTCTTTGAAGGACTTCCTTTGATGTTAGTATAGCCTTCATTTCCTGTGTGATGTGCGTTTCCCTGCTACATTACTCCAAAAAAAAAAAAAAATATTATATATATATATATATATTATATATATATAATATATATAATATATATATAATATATAATATAATAATATATATATATATATAATATATATTTCTGAATATTTTAGGGGTTCTTACTAATTTGAGTACAAACAATACCGCGTGTTGTTTGTTTATTTTAGTTTATATTATTTATTTTATGGCTGTAATTATAGCACGATGTTTAACCTACACAAATTATATTATATTACTAATATATATATATATATATATATATATAGATATATATATATTATAATATATATTTACTATATAATATATATATATATATTATATATATAATCACACACATAGGTCTGCCTATTAATGTAGGGGGATGGTCATTGTATATATTTTTTATTTTGAAGTTAATATATATATATATATTATATATATATATATATTATATATATATAATAATATATATATATATATATTATATATATATATATATATATATATATATATATATATATATTAAAAGACAAATGTTTAAAATTTTGGGCATTTTCTAACTAGCATTATTATTATTATTATTATTATTATTATTATTATTATTATTATTATTATTATTATTATTATTATTATAGTTACCATTAAGTTGATATATTTTCATAAAATATGTTTTGGTGTAGGTGTTTATTATTATTTTTATTTTATTATTATTATTATTATTATTATTATTATTATTATTATTACCGTTTTAAAATTTTATATTTAAAAATAAAATTAAATGTAAAAAAAATATTTTGCATATCCTGCTATTATAGTCTCTTAGTTAAATCTTGAATCTGTTGGGGATGGAAAATGTCTTGAGGAACCAGTCTCCGTAGCGTGAACCTCTTGGTTGGTAAATGATTCTTCACTTACTGACAAAGTCGCCACCGAATTGTCATGACCCAACTAGCCGGTCGATTCCCAGTACACACACCACTATCATCCATCCTTTCTATATGACCACACCATCTCAATGTACTCTCGTTTATTCTCTCATTTACGCCTTTCTTCACACCACACAACTCTAATACATTCATTCCTCATTTTATCAATTCTTCTCGCACCTAACACACCCCTAAGATTGTCCCTCTGAACACATCGTATCTTAGATCTTATACCTCTTATTCCAGACCATAGTTTCATACACTCATGCAAAACCCTAGCGCACTCATGACTTAATCCCTTTACATCCGCCATTTACAACTTTACTGCTACATTGCATCATCCCTTCCCTTTTCATCCAACTTTATATCCTAAATATTTAAACTCGGACACTTGTTCCAGTTGATCACCATCTAACATAACTTCACACCACGGACTCCCGTTACTTACTACCATAACTTAACTCTTTATCTACATTTACTTTCAAATCCCTCCTTTTACACACCCTGCCAAACCCTTCTACAAATTCTCTCAAACTCTCTTTAGTTTCACCACACAAAACCAGATCATTCGCAGAAGTAGGGCAGCCTCCACTGTCTTCCATTCTCCATCATTCTAACACCTTTCCCTGCCAGCCTCGCCTCTAATTCTTTCATAACCCCAACCATATACAAATACAATAACCAAGGAGACCTAACACATCGATGCCTCACTCCGCTGTTAATATTAAACCAATCACTTTCAATTCCATTTATTCTTACACACTTCACAAGCGTCATACATACTTTTGATTCCATTCAGAAGCCTACCACCAACACCAAATATCAATAACATCTGCCATGGAGCTTCCCTATTAATCCTGTCATACGCCTGTTGCTAGTCTAAAACCTAAATACAGTTTATTTTATTTTCTCATTTTCTCGATCATTTGTTTCAATGTGAAGATTTTATCTACAAATTCTCTACAACTTCTAAATGCATCTTGTTCTTTGTCAATCAGCCCCTCAGTCACTCGACGCACTCTTTCAACCAAAATACCAGCATATATCTTCCCTACAACACTCAAAGAACTAATTCCCCTTTAGTTCCCCATATCTCCTTTAGCCTTATATATAAGGGTATTATTCCTGCTCTCCTCCAATCCTTCGGAACTGTACCCTCTACAAACGCTTTGTTACACATCTTAAATATACGGTCAATCAATCTCCTCCTTGTTCGTTTCAGCGGTAATTCCACCGATACCTGCACATTTACCATTCTTCAACTTCTCACTCTACCTATTACCTCATCTCCAAAATACCCATTTCTTCTTACGTCA
>JABUQX010001248.1:10000-15000 GCA_015478945.1 Trachelipus rathkii
TCAATTATATATTCAGTTATAATGAGTTCAATTTTTTTTTAAATATCGGATTATGCGTTAACTTCTTGTTCTAACTGAGTGCAAAATGCAAGGAAAGGTCGATGTTATATGGATGTATTCCGAAAATTTCAAAGCAGAACTTTTGATGTCCTGGAGCTGCAATTCCTTTGGAACTGCACTTGAAATGAAAAAATCTTGGCAAAAATTCTTAGATGTTTTAAAAAATTCCTTTAAAAGAGACTGCATTATTTTCATTTCCATCAGTTTTAAAATATTAAAAAGTTTTTTCTTAAGTGACAATGAACCTCATCCAAATTCATTACTTTAGTTTGAAGGAATATTTCCTATAGGCTCCCAAATATGAACTATATTTCTTCATGTATTAAACTGATGAGAAATGCAGGACTTCCTTCTGATTAAAGCTGACATGCTGCAGTTCGTGTGGCTTGCGTACCATCTGGATCAGATGAGAGATTTTTAATGATAATTTTTATTTGGCTAAAATGTTTCATAAAATATCCTAGTTGATTTGTACGTGGCAGACCATCGTTTCGCATAAAAATAGTATATTAGCCACCAAATTTCTGCGCAGACATTTTTTCACGGAAAAATTTTAAATTATTTTACTATCAATAGTGTTTCGAAAATCTGGAACAGTATTTAGGTCATTAATTATTAAATTGAAACGATAAGAACAACAATGAAAAAAATTTGCTTTTTGCGGACACTGATCTCTTATTAAACTCTGAAACTCCATTTTCTTGCCAGTCATGGTGGCAGCACCCCCCATCAAACCAAGTCAACAAAGCTTACTCATATTTTAAATTTAAACTATCTCGTGTAGTAACAAAATAGCTCTGGCTATATCTTCAGCTTTAAATTTTTTAAGAGGAGTAAAGCTTAGAAATTCTTCACTTACATTGAGATCCTTATCAACGAGCGCAAATCAATCGATAGCTGTTTCTGTTCCAATATGTACTGCTGACCTCGTCTGCTAAAAGAGGAAATATTGACAATTGTTACTCCATTTAATATTTTGATTAACCATAATCAACTTTCCACAAATAAATATTAGTTCATTTCTGAATCATATGTGATGTGTATTTACTTTTACTCCTTTGATTTCAAAATGTTCCACAGAACAACATCTTCCATCTCTTACTCTGAATTTCAGAGCAAATCGGAAAACTTGACGGTATCTGCAGTCTACCCTCATAATAGCGACATCATAAGTGCCAACAAAATATTAAAGTAGAAATTATCGATTCAATTTTTGCAATTTTTTTTTAATAAATAAGGCCTCAGCAACATGCAGTTGCTCAGTTTCACACTAACACGCTTATTATATATTATTCGTTTTAAAATTCCTTGCTGCTACCACAATCTAATAATATTAGATTATGCTTGCTAGAAAAACATTGTTATGTCATTCTGAATTGCATCATCATTTACCACACGACATACATGTCTTATATTTTCTAAATGGTTTTACAATAAATGAGCCAAATATGTCTCATTTGATATAGAATGTTCTAAATAAGCACCACACAATCTACAAATGATCCTTTCAAATATTTAGAATACCTAGCCCAAAATGTGCAGATCCTAGCTATCATAAAGGAAATTGACGTTTTCCTGCTTTAGCATCTTTAAAATTGTACATAATGGTGGTTTGTACGGTTTTGTTAATAACAAACCTTTAATCTTAATATTGATTCCAATTTCATGCAATATATCCATATCAACATTTTCCTCTTGGTACACTATATCCAAAGTAGCAACACTACTAAATTTAATGTCAATAACAAGATGCTTCCAATACCACTTGAATTATCATCAACATTACTAGAACCAAGCACAAATGGATTCGTAGTTGTTCCAACACAAAGTGAATAACTTTATCAATGCCTAGCCTTTTTTAATTATAAGAGCTTAATCCATATTTTTCAGTATTACTTTTTAATGATAATAATAATATAATATTTTTAACCACCTCCACTAAATTTCTTTCGGCTTCTCAAGCATACAAGCGTTTACCTCTCTTCCCAGGACTATTTGCAAAATTTTTTTTCCATTAACAGTCCTCAATATCTCATCGTATAATTCCTATTAAGATGTAGAGCAAATAAAAAACTATTATGCATCTAAGATCTTAATGCCTGCGTTAAAAAAAATACATAACCAATTCAAAACTACTTATACCACATATCAAACGTCTTACGATTCTCTGATTGGGGCAAACAACGAATGCATGGATGGATGGTATACATGAGCGGCCGTACAAGTCTGGCCAGGGTAAGCATGGCCCTCCCCTACATTCCAGCCACAAAGTATCTCAAGATAAAAAAAAATAGCTTTTCGTATATAGTATATATATTTAATTTTTAATATATTAAATCTATATTATATATAAATATATAATATATATATATATATATATATATATAATATATATATATATATAATATATATAATAGTATATATATTATATATATATATAATATATATATAATATATATATATATATATATATATATTTATATATTCGTCTTTTGACATTGTGATCTTGAAAAAAAAATTATTTGTGGAAATTTCTCATGAGATTCAAAACCTAGGGGGGGGCCATGGCCCTACCCTGCCCCCCCATAACGGCGCCCATGTATATATATATATATATATAATATTATAGGTATTTATATATTAAGTATATATATATATATATATATATATATAATATATGATATATATATATAATATATAGATAATATATATATATATATATATATATATATATATATATATATAGTATATATATATATATATATATATATAATATATATATATATATATATATATATATATATAATTTTTTTACCAGCCCACTGAAATTGTGTGCATCACCGCACCAAAATGAACACTAATCATACCTGTTATTGGTTTTAATATCATTATTACTTTATAAAAAAAAAAGTAAATAAGTTCTTAGACTAGGGACACATGAGCTACAGTACTACAGTTTAATTGGTGTACAGTTCAAGACGCCTCAGCCACTTTTCCTCACGTCTGCTTCGCATGAGAGTTCAAAGCATGTAAACTTTTAACAAAATTGTTTCTGATATAAAATAGAACCAGGAGAGGGTGTAGAAATCGAGTTCCTTTTTTTCTGCGAGAGGGGATAGGGGGGACCTGAATAAAGTTACTTAATTTTGGAAAAGAAATTGACTTCTTTTTGCAACTGGAAAAGTTAAGAGTTTTATATTTTTTGAGACTAGAATATACTTTTCTTCTTTCTAACCAAAACCAAAATTATTTTCTTATACCGCACCGAATTACGAATTGAAAGGAGATAGATGAAATTTGAAGTGTGTTTGAGGAGCAAACTAACAAAACGTGGGAGACAAAACATATCGAAATTTAATTCCTAACTCGAGGAGGAGAGAGTTCTTTAAAAAAAAAAAAAAAGTTAAGAGTTTTATGACTACAGATCTGATGTTGACTGGAGATAATTATAAGTTACTTGAGGACTCGACTGAGACTCGGAGACTCGAGAGAGTCTCTTCATCCCAAATATTTCTGGGTCAATTAGCCAATGGAAAATGAGAAATATTTCGCAAGATCTACATTATTTAATATTAAAGGAAAGATTATATAATGCGTAATTAACTTCTAGCTTCTTTCTATAAATTCTTGAGATAATTTCAATTATTAATGGAAAAAAAAGTGATACTTTAGCCGTTTTCGTTTGGCATTTGTGCTAAAAAAAATGCTCTAGTTTTCGTTCGTTTTCGTCAACCTTAGCGCAAAATCGTAACGTAAGACATTTCTTTAATTCTGTAAGGTTGCTATTTTATACCGAATTTTATTCTATATTACACAGAATTAGGGACATTTTTTACGTTTGGTGAGCGTTTTTTTTTACGATTTTGCGCTAAGGTTGACGAAAACGAACGCAAACTTGAGCATTTTTTTAGCACAAATGCAAAAACGAAAACAGCTAAAGTTGAAAACTAAAAGATAATTGATATATTATAATTTCGATAATTTATAAATATCGATATATCATTGCTAGAAACGCATCTCGAAGTCAATTTTTTTTCATAAGTTACGTTATCGAACAAAATGTAGAACTGCGCGAGCATGGTGACAAGAGTTTGAGCTATTTTCTTATATATTTATATAACTTGTTGTTTATTGAAATGATGGAAAGTGAAATAAATTAAATAAAAATATAAGTTTGGTTAAGTTAAATAAGGTTATGTTACGTTAAGTAAGGTTATTTCAAGTTACATTAATTAGCATAGATTTAAACTTTTTTGAAATATTTATAAAGGTGTGAAGCTCTTTTATTACAATAGTTTTATTTTGACTCAATACAGTTTTATTTTGATTTTTCTCAAATGTGGACGGATTCATGCAACCGATAGCGATATGGATATGGACACAGATAAAAGAAATTATTCGAAAAAGTGAAATATTGTGAGATGAAGTAATATATAATGCATTAGTTCTAGCTTCTAGAACTTCTTGAGATAATAATTATTAATGGAAGTTATCCATTTTATGCTAGTTCTAGTTCCTATAAGTTTTTGAGATAATTTATTAACGGAAAAGTGACGTATATTGCGATAGTTCTAGTATCTGTAAGTTCTTTGAAATATTAGCAAATGGAAAGAGTGAAATATTGTGCAAATTCAAGTTTATAGAAATTCTTGAGATAATTGGTGAATAGAAAACAAGATATATTGAAGGAGTTCTAACATCTTTAAGTTCCTAATCTTGAAGTTATTACCGAATAGAAAAGTATGACATACTGCGAAAGTTCTAACTTCTGTGAGGATGGATTGTTTTGATATATATATATATATATATATATATATATATATATACGTTATATACTATAATATATATATATTTTATAATAGATATACAATCTATATATATCTATATTTATTATTATATATATAATAGTATATATATATATAATATATAATATATATATA
>JABUQX010001248.1:25000-40241 GCA_015478945.1 Trachelipus rathkii
GGTAATTTATTATATATATACATTATTGACAATAAATATATATATATATATATATATATATATATATTATATCTATATAATATATATATAATATATATAATTATATAATATATATATATTATATATATATTATATATATATTAATCATCACCTTTTCATTTAGGTCAAGACCTGAATACGAGTTTGGTTGCAATGCAATGAGTTGCGTCAACGTCCCGCAATCTGGTAACAACAGGTGTAATATATATATATAATATATATATATATATATATATATAATATATATATATATATATATATATATATATATATATATATTATATATATATATATATATATATATATATATATATATATATATATATATATATATTATATATTATATATATATATATATATATATATATATATATATATATATATATATATATATATATATATATATATATATTATATATATATATATTATATATATATATATATATATATATATATATATATATATATAAGTTATTTGTGCTAAAACCCCAAAAAGTTAACTATCCCCCTATCCGCATCCGCAATCCGCGATAGTGATATTTTACTATCCGCATCCGCGGATAGTGAAAAATCACCATCCGCTACACCTCTAACCGTAAGAAATTAGTGTATCCATGGCCATAACATGAAATTAATATATAACCTTCAGAGGTTAAAGAAAATCGCAGAAGGTGAAAAGATCTAGTATTTGGATCATCTGAAGCCTCGCTAGTTGGTTGGAGGATATAAAAAGATACCAGTTATTAATCACTTAGATTATAAAAAACAAAAAAAAATATGATGGCCGAAGATATGAAGGCACTAGTCGAGAAAATCTTTAAAAGAATGGATTTAAGGTAGTGCGAGTTCCAAATGTGTGATAGGGATTTTTAACCAAGCAACAGTCGTTCCAAAAAGCCTGCAATGACGGATAGTTTTCTTGTCGCAGTCACCATATTCCAATATTTCAAATCGTTAGCAAATACTGCAATTCTATTTGTTGTGCTATTATTATGGCGGCTGATATCAAACTTATAATTGGAATATAGTAGTATGTATAGGGTATATGGTAATAATTGCTGTATGGAGGTACTTGGGCTAGTATGGTTCGGGTATTATAGTTGATTATAATATAAATTAATTAAGGACACACGTAGATACTAGATAAATATATATATAGTAAGGCTGAGGTTTATTATATATATAATAAATATTTATATTATAGTGCACAGAATAAGTACAAAGATGGAAGAGACGCCGAGCCATTCGTTATTTCTCAGGCCAGTTTATTATTATCATGGTCGTAAAAAGATCAAACAGTTCTTGTTTTAATTTTTTCTTTTATTCCATGAAAAAGTGTGAAAAATCACAAATGTTGTCCCGGTATCTCTTTTCATTTCCTTGTGTATCTAAATTATCGCTCCATCCGTTAAAATTGCGAAATATCCCAGCTAAATCAAATTAATATTTGTGCTGCCAAAAATAACTTAATATCAGGTGGCTTTTCGTCCGATTCTGCCAAAGGATCTGCGATAGACTCTCAATTTTGCCGCAGGTTGCGGTGAGCCTCGATAGAACTTTTTAAAGGTAATATGCTACTATGATTCTTGCGCATCGTTATAGGCAGATATTTTATATATATATCTTTGTCTTAATTCGCAGTTACAAGAACTTCTTAAGCTGGTCTTGAATTCTCTGAAACGCCATTTTATAGTATATATGTTCCATTAATGTAAATATACAAAGGCATTCACCGCGAAAAAGATCAATTCTGATATCGTGGGCAAAAGAAGATACAGCACTATTACTATATTAGAGAAAATCGAATAAAATAAATATTACCCGTACATATCTAGTAAGGCCTTTTAAATAATTGAAGTACAAAATAGAACTCTCAAAAAAAGTTGTTATCATTAGGGGAATCCGTAGAAAGGATCTTCAATCACGCATTTATATTAGATAAGCACAAGGTTACTTTTATTATGCTCTTGCTATTTCATTAATATCAAATTGCCTGTATCTGAAAGAAGCGTATTAGTAGACAGGTCGGACTATAACTTTCGAAAATGTAAATGAATTATTGAACATATACAGCAACGCAAATATACTTTGAGCACAAGACAGGTCGCGAAGGTAAAGAAAGGTGCAGACGAGAAGCTAAGAACGCTGTTAAGATGCAAGGAATGAAGAAAAAAATATCACAATTAATTTCATCTTGTGTCATGATCACATTTTCAAAGTACTTAAAGTGCTTGCGATTGAATTGAGCGATACGTATCCATGAACATGTAAGCAAAAACACTATTTATATTCGATTCATATGCTATTCCATTCTAATACCTATCAGACATCATTGGTCATCTACTCTATATCGTGCAGGATCGTCAAATCACATGAAGATAGCAATTAACACTTTTTTAGAGACAATGTATGGATCTACTATCTATATTCATATCTGTTTGGCTAGATATTTATTTGTAATACATTTCTTAAGTGAAATGTTAAGTTAAAAACAACTGTGAATCTCCGTGACGTTCTCTGCCAATGTGTTTGTTGTGTCTGTCAACACCTAAACATGGAATTACATTACGTCCATCATTGCATACCTGTTTGGACCAAAAACTACTGGTCCAACATGTACGGTAGTGAGAAAATTGGAACAAATCCTAGACTATCTATTGCGGAAAAAGAGCGCGTATTTACAGTCTCTTGAAAAATAAATATAACTCTGCCTGAATTTCTTGGACTGAACGAGTCACGATCAACATATCTCTACAAGATAGGGTTCTGGAATTGCTTACTGAAATATTTCATAGATTATCTTCTTGTATTCATTCGTATAATTATGTATTATTATCATCTATGTGATTTATCTTATTTATTATTAGATTATTAATTATTATCTTAATCTTTATTTATTATTATTTATTTAAGGCATATGTATTCATTATGATATATTGTTAATAATATGATATATTATTAATATATATCTATTTACTATTATTATTATTATTATTAATTATTCCTAATTAAAATTTAATAAATGGCAAAATAAATTTATTAACAATCAAAGTTAAACAGTTTCCCTATTATTTTGACCTTAATATGGTTTAGATCTGTCAATAAGTGCTTCAATTTTTTTTTTTTAAACGCGGTATTGAATTCTAAAAATAATATTTTCACGATTTATGCAGCATAAGGAGAAAATTTAAAATACGAAGCTCAATATTAAATAAGCAAAGGATATTTTAAATTAAAACGAATGACATTTATATTCAGCAATATGAACTATTTTGAAGTTCTATTGCATCAAATTATTCCTTAGCAATTTACAGCTTTGGCTTGCTCTAAACGAGCAGGCTTGTCATTGAGTCGAAGGCTCAAAGCCCTCGCATGGGAGGAGGGATATATACGAGTAATTAGGATATACTATAATATATATATATATATATACTCGTTATATATATATATAGTATACTTATTACTATTATATATATATATACATTTGTAGGTTTGTCTATACATATTTGTGTGTTTACCTATATTATCTTTTTATATTATATAATATATTATAACATATTTATATATATATTAAGCAGTGATAGTTTACTGATACTAATATATCATATATATAATATTAATATAGTACAACTAGATATATGATAACCCGTTATAATATAATATAGCGGTATATATATACATAAGTATGCCAGATATATACTTATTATAATATACTATATATTATTTTTTTTTTATATATAGTATATACATATATATATACTATATAGTATATATATATATATATTAAGATTATATATATATATTATACTATATATTATCCTATAATATATATATATGATATAATATCTTATTATATAAGTATAATATATTATATAATATATAATATATACTTAAGGTATAATAATATTACTATTATATATATTATATATATATAAATATTTATATATATATATATATCTATATAAATATATATATATACTATATATAAATATATATATATATAGTATTAAGATTATTATTATGTATATATATATAAAATATATTAAGTATAATATATAATATATATTTATATTATATATATATATTATATTTATATTTATATTATATATATACATATATATATATATGATTAGCTATAAATTATATACTAATAATTCATATATATATATATATATATTATATATATATATTAATATATACTATATATATATATACTATATTTATATATAATAAATATAATAAAACATCAATAATTATATCTTATATATATTAATATATATATATATATATATATAGTATATATATATATATATTATATATATTATATATATTATATATATCTAAAATAATATATTTATAATAATATATTAATATATATATATAATATATATATAAGTCAACACTCATTGTGAACACAAATAAATATTTAAAAAAGAAATACTAAAAATAATAAATTAGTATTAAAAATATTAATTTGAAGCTCGAAAAATAAAAAAAAATAAGTTCTTTATAGCAAATTAAAGTCCATTAAACACAAAATGAAAACGAATATTTTCTAGATTTCGTTTAATATAACTATAAATAAAAATATTATAGGGAGTAATATATTAATATATATATATATATATAATATATATATAAATTTATTATTATATATATAATATATATGTATTTACGAAAAAATAAGATGCCAAAAAGTTTAACTTGGAATCTAAATTTGGGAATAAGGCATTGTTATTGGAAGCAACACAGAGAGATGAAACGAAGATATATGTTGTATAAATAAGGAAAGGAAAAGTCGGTAAGATACCAAGTGAGGATAGATTAAAGGAGTAAATTAGAAACCCGTATTAAACGGTAAGTAAAAGTGCGAGTTAAAATTATATGTTCTGCTTACTTTTTATTGCTGAATATATTTAAGACAGTAATGATCGAGGCATTTATGTATTTATTAAGGGGATGATTCGGGACTAAGAACTCAGAAGTAGAATATTCGATGTACACGAGAAAATCATGTTATCAATCGTGAGAAGTATTCGCGTGCCAAAAGAAACAAATTATTTTGCAATCAGTGAGAAGTATTACTCTACCCCAGGAAAAATCACTGTTCTGGAAACGATTCAAATCGAGATTTTGTGTTCATTCAGGAAACCGAATCGAATGTGTCAGTATTGCTGACAAGGTGTAGGTCAACAAGGTTGAAGTTGACACAGGTCTTTTCGGATCATTAAAACAGAGAACAGTAAACATGGCAAAGGAGTTTAATTAAGGAAAAAGTATTTATAAGGTATGGTTGGTTTATGCCTGAATAAGAATCAAGGTAAATATTTAGCTTTAAATTACTGTGTTTATTTTAAAAGATTAGTGAGTCACAGGAACTTTGACCAAATTAGATACGGCAACTGATATGCATTAATATACAACGAAACGATATCAAAACTCCATCATATCATCAATGCAATCAACTGAAGCTATAAAGTATTTACAATAAAATATTATTATATACAATATTTATATTGTTGAAATATCTTACTCGACTTTTCCTTATAAACAACATTTGAAGTCGCACTCAATATTAGTTAAAAAAGTTTTGCTAATTTAGAATTAGATTTAGATTAAGATGTGCCGAATGCGTCAATAACAAGAAACTGTTCCATATATATTTATGAAAGATTAGTCTGTTAATTTGTCAATAATTAATATGGCCAGTATTTGTTAACGAAAATTCGGCATATACCCTAGGAGAATCAACATTGAAACATTTCTAAAAATTTTCCTTTTCCTTAAATTCATCCATCAAGATATTAAATATCTGTTGTCTTTTTTTTGTTTTTTCTCGCCTATTTGCTCGCTTGTTTGAAATATTTTTTTCAGCTCTGTTTTTCTTATCAATTCTGGAAGACAAATTTTTGTTCATCAAAGGAAGGGCCACATATATATGGCCAAATTTGTTTCACAATTAATAATATTATTATTAATTTGGTTATTACAAATTTAGAAGTATTGCTCCACCAAAACCAATAATTTGTATAATGTAAGCTGATTCATTATCTAATAGGGGTAGAACAGCAGTAATAACTAGCTCACCTTTTAAAGAGGAGTTATTAATGGGAAAGGAAGATTTATCTCAAACTATATTTCCAAATGAAGCTACATATTTTCAGTACAAACTACTATACGTAATATTTCTTTCCCAAAGTATTATACATTAATAGCCATTTTATTGTTTTACATCGTGCTAAAATTTCACCATGTTTACGCAAACTCCTTTAGTAACAAAACTTCTTTGCGACTTATCAAACAATGATCTACACTTTATGTACCCGATCATTAATACTGGATATGCAACATACATGGGAAGAGTGGTTCATTGTTCCGTCTATCTTTGGAAATGAAAAAAAATCAAAAAGCCCCTGCGGCTCGAATGATGAAAAAATGATGATTATAGTCTTCTGATTCTATAGTTATTTTTAGTCTGAAATCTCTGTTTTTTGTGATGTAACCTTCCCTTAACTCTTATTGCCTTAGAATCATTTGCCTCGCAATTTTTCTGTCTCTTGATTTTCGCGTGTTCTGGCAAAGAAGTGCATCTATTAGTGCTTTTGCATCCAATAAACAGTTTTAATACTTTTAGCATTCAAATACATTATCGATTGCATCCTATAGCATAGACAATTAATATATACGATTATTGCGCCTTTACCTCATAGTAGTCTTTGTTCAAGTGGTATACGAATCAGTTTACAATTGAAGAATAATGAATAATTCAAAACTAAAAGCACATTGCGGTGGCGTCTAGATGTTATTCCTGAATTAAGTTTATTACTATTAAGCATTTGTGAGATGGACTCCCTTCTCCCCTTATTTCTTAAAAACTCTTGGCTATATTATGGTGTTGAAATTCAATCAGTCATAAATATTCCGCTTCATTACTCACATTTTTCATTCGAAAACTTGATGATATTCTGTTCCATTTGTTTGCTTATATCAAACAAAACCGTGATTTGTAGTTGTCAGATCAGGTTTTCGAGCAATCTCATACACACTATTTTCCAATTTTCTCTTAATTTTTTCCACTACAATTTAGCCTTGATGTCTTTAGGAAGTTTATTTGCTATGATATTACCAATTATAATACAACAACTGTCACAATCATTTCCAATGTTAAATGCTTCAAGAGAACTCAAATGACACTCCAAATTTGCTCTAAATTCTGAAACTTTGCGTATATATTCCACCTGCCTGCCTTTAAATTAATATTTATTAATATGACATTCAATCGCTGTAAGGTGATCATATCTCTCCAGAAGCTAAATTACTTACGGTTGTCATAATTTTGTTCTTGTAACAGTGTATTCCTACTCTATTTGTTTTAACGCTATACTTATAAGTGGCAGCCTCACAAGTCTTATAAATTTATATCTCGGTATCGGGTTCATTATGTATCCCAGAATCACAAACACCATCCCTCCCCTAAATCGGAAACTATTTTTATACAAGACTTCGATTTTAGTATGGAAAATCAAGGTATCGACTCTCGTCCACGTTTTTCTTAACATTTATCATTCAACCGAACTATAATAATTATGTCTATTACATCTTTATTAGAATCAAATATTTCCAAACTTCTATAAATTTGCTTACCTTAATAATCTTTTTTTCTCGTAATATATCAATCTCACTGCAAGTTTTCCATATAAATCATCATCCTCAATAAACAATTGAATTTGATTATGTATATTATTATTATTTTTCTCATAATTTATTAAATTCAAAATTAACCTTAACATTATATTAATTCAACACTAATGTCGCTCATTACTACTTAATTCATTTAATTGTTTTAATTCAATTTATTAGCAATGTCTTAGATCTTAAAGTTCTTTAATATCACTGCGTTCGTTTATATTTAAAGCCTTGAACAATAATTTCCAATGATTGCGAAATGAACCTCTAAATTCCAACTCGGCCGCCTGTTCTCCCGTAAAAACATTACTGCTAGATCAATTGATTATGAAGTCGACTCTACTAAACATTTACTAGGGGCTTGTTTCACCCTAGAAAAATTGCCTATACAATTTAATACTAGCGAGTTTCGACTTCCTCGAATTATTCAATACACTTTCTTTTCATAACTTTCTTGTAGAGTTTTCAGGAATGTTTAAGAGATCCTTTTGCTCCTTCATTCGTAATTTCTTGAACATCATAGTTAGAGATAGTAATTTCGTATTCCTTTAAATTGCCTAAAAAACTAACTTAACTCTTTCATAGTCGCATTGTGAAAAAAATAACTTAATCACTAATAAAAGGATATTCGCTCGTTCTGAACCCCCTCTTTAATAAAAGTAATGTAGAGTTTTTTTTCTTTTTTGTATCTTCTTTTGGTTATCAAAATGAATTTTTTTCTGGACCTTAACTTTAATATGTGTATCTTTTTTCAGTTAGACACAATCAAGACCTAGGTACGTGTGTGACTCTAAGACCAAATGTGTTTCGCAGAATCAGGATATAACACACAAAATCCGGTTCGAGGGACATGATATATATATATATTATATAATATATATATATAATTATACTAATTACATATATATAATAATATAATATAATATATTCTAATATTATATTATATATATATATATATAATAGTATTAACAGTCCAATATCTCATCGTTAATCCTAATTAGATGTAGAGCAAATAAAAAGCAATTATGCATCTAAAGTCTTAAGCCTGGTTTAAAAAAAATATACAGATTCGAATTATTTCAAACGTCCTTAACGATTAACTATTGGGGCAACAAAGAATCTCATGGATGAGAGGATTATATCTGAGCGCGTTACATTCAGTCTGCAGGGGTAGCATGGCCCTCCCCTACATTCCCAGCCAGTAAAAACTTCCAAGAAAAAAAAAATAGTCTTATTTTTTATAGATTAATATATAACTTATTTTTTGACATATATATATATATATATTATAGATATATTATATATATATATATATATATATATATATATATATATATATCAATATATATATTAATATATATAATATATATATATATAATATATATATATATAATATATAACTATATAAATATATAACTAATATAAATAGATATAATATGTATATCTATATTATATATACTAATATATATATAATTTAAGTAATAATATATAATATATTATATAATATATAATATATATATATATATATATTAATAAATATTATATATCGTTTAGCCAGTGATCTCTAAAAAAATTAATTGTGGAAATTCTCATGAATTCAAAAACCTAGGGGGGCATGGCCCTACCCGCCCCATAACGGCGCCCATGGTATATTATTTTTATATATAATACTTATATATATATATATATATATATATATATATAATATATATATATATATAGATATATAATATATATATACTAATATATATATAATATAAGCACGTTATTTATTTGAAAACAACACTTGGCACTTGCCATGGTTGGAATATTAATCAAATGAATTATCCTTTTCTAAAAATATCGATATCTGAATTACCTAAAACGAAATATTACCTTATTATATATTAATTATTATTATATTTATTATTATTATTATTATTATATTATTATTATATTATTATTATTATTTTATATATTTATTATTATTATTATTATTAATTATTAGTATTAATTATTAGTGTATAAGTAGTAGTAAGTAAAATATGTAGTAGTCGTAGAGTAGTATTAGTAGTAGTAGAGTAGTAGTAGTATTTAGTAGTAGTATAGTAGTAGTATAGTAGTATAGTAGTAGTAGTCCCGCATGTATTAATTATATTTATTCTTTGCGAATAAATTGTTACTACTCAAAGTAACATATTATTTGTTATCTACTTACATAAAATAAATAAATAATAAACAAACTCAAAATAATTATAACTTTAAACTTTAAAATTCTACTGTAACCTATCACAGTTAATATTATTTTATTTTTATCTAGGAATAATGCTCTAACCCTAAATTAACTTTAATGCAAATTTTAAACGATAAAACTGACAACCATTATGGCCGTAGGCAGGTGGGGCAAGGGGGACTTGGCCCCCACCCTAAATCGTGCGAAAAAAATATGACCTATATGTTGCCAGACGAGCGTTTAGGTTTATAGTGAGAAAAACTGAAAAATACATCAATCTAGATAATAATGAAGTAGTAATTACTAATTAATAAAAATATTACAAACGTACTAATTTATTTTTCTAAAGTTAAAAGTATGTTTTCCTTTTCAATTGCGTAAGTCAACTACTTTGGTGCTGTTATACAGTCCTAACTCTTCTTAATTATTCTCCGCCTAGAACCTCGAAGCATGCGGCTGCAAAGCTGTTTACATCAAACCCACGGAAAAGGGTAACCCGTTGAAATTCCAGTTGAACAACACATCAAAACATATTCCATAAGTAAAACCAATTTACAGGTTTTTGAAGAATATAATTTCTGCGGCGACCTTGACTTACCTTTAAAGAGGTAAAGGCCTGCATAAGGGAATTTTTGAAGACCTGATTAAGCGGCGAATAGAATTGAAATCTGAATTGAAAAACAAATTCAAGGTCGAAGCAATAAGAGGACGTCTCCGATGATTAAAAATGAACTGATCAATTTGTTGTGAATTATCATAAAAAATATATTTTAAAAGTAAAGTAAATTTTTTTATCTTTTATATATAATATTATATACTATATACTATAATAATATATATATATATATATATATATATTATATATATATATATATATATAATAATATAATAATATATATAATATATATATAATATCTATGTATAAAGTTTCAACCTCCACGGCATATGCCTATTCAAGAGGGAACTTCTCTAGGTAATTTCATACCTAGGCATCCGAACTAGGAACTCGAAACCCACCTGCATGCGACTCCGCGCTCTACAGTTTGAAAACCATATTGCAGATGAAACTGCGGATTTGTCAAGGCAACGAAATTAACCTATAGCATAAGTGTTCCAGATCTGAAAAAAATACTTCTTATGAGTAAGAATTTCTGAGTTTCTGAAGTTGAAGTTCTTGAAACCATTGCCAAAACGATTGATTGTTTTTAGAAAAGGTTGAAGTGAGTTCTAAATGCCGTGTCAGGGTGAAGACAGCTGCCGCAGCATGCAGGAATACAACATAAGGTTTTCAAAAATGAAAAAAAGATGAATTTCACGTGTACCATCGGCTTAATTTGTCATTAATGACCTAAACATTATCCGGAAATTCGAAATACATTGCCACAATAAAAGACAAATTTTTTCAGTACTAAAACCTAAAAAAGAAAATACATTCCCACCTTGCCTAAACTTTTGTGAAACCCGTTGGACTCAAAAATTCATAGTATTCTATTTCCATACAAATATGAATAAAAATTGTTGAAGGCAATCTTTCAAAACAAGAAGAACAGTTTTTTCTATTTTCGTCGCAAACAAGACCCAATTTCATTATAACCTCTTCCGTAATAACCAAATTTTATTGCATTTATATGACCAGTGGTAACTACTTCATCAAACAAAAATATTTACCTTAACAAGTACCTGACCATATCCAAAGAATTTTGAAGGTTGTCAAAGACCAATGTAAAACGCTGATCAAATAATTGCTGAACTGCTCATATACCCAATGTTATACAGCTGAGCTCTTAGTAGAGCTTGCACCGACCTAGAACAGTACATCTCGCAACAACATTAAAGCAAATCATCCTGACTGAAATTTCTGCTGAATATTGAAGCGTTCTGTGTACTTGTGCCTTATTTGACTCACTTTCATCCTCTAGAGACTAGAATTTCAGAAAACAACGTGACAGCATTTTATCTTTTTCATTCGCATCCGTTTCTTATGTTAGGTGTAAGAGTTTAAAGTTTAGAAAGTAAAGTGTTTTTCAGAGTTTTATGATCTTGATGTCACTAAAATTGATACCGAAACTGACTTATGTATGCCTTGTGGCTGAATAAAAAATGGATAAGCAAAATAAAATACATTAAAACTACTGAAGTATTAAAGAAGCCGACCCTTCTTTTCCTCAAAAAAAACCTGTCTATTAATTGCAATGTTGCTCCAGCGTGTTCAATTCATTAAAGTGAAAAGGTCTTCACACTCTGCGAGAGTAAAATGGTTCAAACAAAAACTAATGAAGAAGACAGGCTTAATGAACTATGTAGGATGAGCATAGTATTAGTAAGTGATAAAATGAACGAATTGGAAACAAATATAATGTGAATTCATAGGCAAATCAAAGTCTAATGCTAGTTTAGATTAATATTAGTTACCACTCAGGACTCCGTACTAGCCAACCATCCATAAATATTACTTTACGTTCTCAAATAGGTATTCCTTTATTTACTCACTCTCAAGAAACAATTCTTCATTTTATTTAATAACCTAAGAATTTTTTTACTGTTATTAACCAAAGTCAAATCTTGCGTACACAGCGCACACACACACACACACACCACAACAACACACACACACAGCCACCACCACACAATGTCACACATATATAAAATTATATATATATATATATATATATGTATTATTTATACTATATTATACTATATGTATATATATTATTATATATATATATATATCATAATATATATTAATATTATATATATTATATTATACTATATTTATATATATATAGATATAGGTATATATATATACATATATATTACATATTAAATTATAAATATATATATAATAATATATAACTATAATATAATATATAATAATAATATATATATAATAATATTATATAATGACTAATGATATATAATATATGATATATATTATTATATATAGGTATATATATAATAAGTATATCAATTAAGTATATAATATATATAAATATAATATAAAAGTTAGTAACTTTTCCTAATAGTAAATATATTATATATTTATATATATACTATATATATAAGATACTATATATAATATAATATACTATAAAATATTATTTTATATATATAGTATAATATCTATATATAATATATATTATATACTACGTACTGTATATATATATATTAATATATATTATATAATATATTATATAATATATATATATATATATAAAATATATTCATATATATATATATTCTATAATTAGGGATATATATATAGTATGTAATATCATTATATATATATATATACAAATATATAATATATATATAATATATATATACTATATAGTATATAATTCACTCAACCTTGCCCCTCCCCCCTAAACGAATCCTGCCTACGCCATGCGACCATTAAGCATTTTCATCTAATGACATCAAGTCTACTAATCTGAAGAAAAAAAAGATAATATAATAAATAAATGTAGTAATAAGAAAAGTTAAGTTAATAATCAACGAAGTTCCGATTACTCAATAAGAGAAAACGTAAATAACATATTGATTAAAGAACTCGCATTTCTCTTGAGTTTGCCCGATCACTGTCCATTTCAGCTGCCCGTCTCTTTTCTCTTCGTTGTTTTCTGATTTTACGAATTTCTGCCAACGGCTCCCATACAGGCCAGAAACGTCCTTTTTCTCTCGGAGTTACAAAAACTGTGTGTCTCTTCATCAGTAGTGTTTTTCAGTGAATCTTGGATGAGCAAGAGTACACATAAACCCTATCAAGAGCGACTTGAAAGTTCTACTCTTTGATTTAGCTGTGCTTGTAGCGGTAGCTGTGATTGCCGTTTCTTCCTCTCTACATACAAGTTTTTCAAGATACTGCACCAATCTTTAAGTGGTTGATGTATCTTAGCTTTTTCTCCAAAAAATTAGAATTACTTATGTAAGTCTGCAAATTCTCTGGTATTCAATTTCACTTGCCGCATATTACAAAATAAAATAAACGGAGTAAAACTTTGACAATTAGATGCAACTTACTGCATTGACATTGGAAGATAACATTGATGCAATTAAAGGAATTCTGTCTCTTCATTGAATCACTCGTTGAGCTGTATCAGCGAATGTGCAAAGGAAATCAAGCAACAATATTTCCTATAAAATAAGTCCAGAATCAGGTTTCAAGGACAAAATAATTTCAATTTATGAACGAAAAACTGCTTATATATATATGATATATTAATATATATATAAACAGAATTAAATATATATATATATATATATATAAATATAATAATATATTAGTAGTATTATATATATCATATACTATATAATGATATACTATTGGCAAAAGTTTACTTTGCTGCTAACTACATATAATTGATGGGGTTTCTAAACGAACCTCGAAAAAGGAAAAAACAACCAGCGCCCAGCACCACAACGTCTAAAACAAATTATCATATTGAACATCGAAAATGTCTAAGAGTTTTTTTTTCTTTTTTTCTTGTTTATATGATTGTTTCCTAAAGGGAAATATTTATCAACACAAACCAATTCCCAAATTAGGGGGCTGCCGAGGCCGACGGGGACAATGCCCTATCGTCCACTCGGAGGCCGAGACCCGACTCCTGCTCTCTTGAGATTCTTAACCAAATTATTATTCGCTTTTGATTAAAAAAATAATATTCATTCTCCTATCTCTGAGTATAACTGCCAAAGCCTTACAATTAGTAGGATATCCAAAGGTAACGAAAGAATGCCATTATGAGTCGGGGTCTCTCGGTCCTCCACGGTCGTGAGCACGGGGGTGACTTCGTCCCGCCCGGTCTTCCCCCCCGTCGCTCGATCTCCCCTTAAATTTGGATATATTTGTTTTTTAAATATTCCGAATGAAATATGTAAGGCAAAAATGATCGTATATATATAATACCTAAATACGTACAAAGTAGAATATCCTATTTAAATACAGAAATACAATAAACATATAATTATATTATATATTATATATATATTATATACTAACATATTATGAATATGATATTAATATATTTATATATTCATATACCATATTTATATGTTACAGTATATTTTCTGGTTTATGATTATAGTTACTAATTGATATATATATATATATTATAATCCTAATATTATAAATATATGTATATATATATAGTAGATTATATATAACAGTAATAATTAATAAGATCCTCCTTAACATTTCCGGCGATTCCAAGATACTATAATTTGTTTTACTGTTGTGCTTCGCCGTCTTCTGGAGTTACATGTATACTGGCCAAAAGTAAATTTTCAATATATATTATTATA
>JABUQX010001249.1:0-25000 GCA_015478945.1 Trachelipus rathkii
ACGCTTAGAAGGGGGTGCTACAGGCTTGAACTTTCGGCCTCTGCTACGGCTCATACCAGCTGTTTGGGGTAGAAAGTTTCCGTGGGGTTTACGATTTTTTATTTTTTTATTTTTATGATTCTGAAACCATTATTTTCGAAATTTTGTAGACCTTGGTTTTGTAGGCGTTTATACAATATATTATATATATATATATATATATATATATATATATTATATATTTATTTTATATATATATATATTTTATATTCTTTAACCTACTTATATAATATTATATACCATACTCATAATCAATCATATACATATATCCTTATATATTAAATATATACATATAATATACACTCCAAAATTAGTGCTTAAACAGATTGATCTTAAAAATGTGTATCTCCTAATAACATATCTCATCGCAGAGAGCAAAACTATCGCAATTAAAAAAAAAAATATTAGGATATATATGATTCGAGTGTCACGAGTTATACAGCAAAATCAAATAAAAACTACTATTCATGCATTTGTAGGTAATGGAACCATCTATTTATATTCAGTAGAAGTCATTCGAAAAATGTGATTGAAGGAGCATGTGAAAAATATGGTTAGTTGAAAATTCCAAAAAATTACTGGTGACCGGTTTGAGGTCAGACGATATTCTAGACTATTTTCTAGGTCATAAATGTTGATTGTTGTACATTTTGTGGCGGGATATAGTGACTCTGGCATTTTTCCTACTTCTTCAGCCATTATATATATATATAATATATATATATATATATATAAATATATATAATATATATATATATATTTATATATATATATATATATATATATATATATATATACTAATATATTAATATATATATATATATATATTATATATATATATAATATATATATAGAAAGTTATTTTATTATCATCATTTCTTCGTCAGCAAACCATCCTAATTTTAAAAGATAACGTAAGGTTCAGTTTATTCTTGTGTATTGGTTTGAGCAGTGACCGCTCATTCATGGTACAGCTGGTTCAACTATCCGTTTGAAGAGTTTGACAATAACTATGTTTTTTGCAATTATTTCAACAACCAAGATCGTAGAAAGATTATTTAAACGCCAGTCTGGGAGTAACTAGCCGTGATACTCGATTGAACCAACAGAAATCTCTTACCGATCATTGCGGAGCCGAGGCCTCTGAGTTCACGTTGCAAAACCATCGAAAGAGCTAAACCAGCCTCGAGCACGAACCGTAAGCCTTGGAAACACGGTCCGTCGCCTTGGAAACAATGCGCTATGTCGGCCTTGAAGACGAACCTTGCCCTCGAACTGGCAAAGGAGACTTGCCGTTGCCCTCGAGGGCGTGCCGCCGTCCATTGAGCCAATAGACCCAAACTTTATCGTGAGTTTTGGGCATGACCAAGTCAGCTGAGGACCGTGATTTGGGCTAAAATGAGGTTGATCAGGCTTCGAAACGCGCCTCGCAACCTCGGAACCGGCATTCCGCCCTTGTGAAACCCCATTCTTGTCACGTCAACCTGAAAAACCGAAATGCTGCAAATGTTGCTTTGCAAACACTCAGTTCCAACATTCTGGCTGTCGTAGGTTCACCCCATTATAATAAATATTATATATTATATATATATATATATATATAATATATATATATATATATATATATATATATATATATATATATAATATTATATAATTATATATATTATATATATCATTATATTGAGGCATACATATGAACGTAAGAATACTATAGAAAATATTGTTGCTTTTGTTGTCTTAGAATCATATGTAGATTATTACGTAGCGAAGTGAACTGAAAATTAAAGTGCTTCTTAGAAGGATGCTTGACAATTGAAATTTAAGTACATACAAGAAACGAAGCCAAAAAGATAGAGTGTACTGGCGTACGAACGTGTACATGACCTTAATAATTATTTATAACAGGCTTCTCTTCTTCTTGCTCTCTAATTTGAAAATAACTCTGATTTCTTCACAATCTACTTTTGTTGCGAAAATCAGATTCAGTTGAAGAGCACTCATGTAACGCAAGGCGATTCAAGTTTGTGGAAAATCAAGGATGGTTGTTTATACCCTTTCATTTTTAATTATTAACATGAATTTACATCAAAAAAACCAAAAATGCGTATTTGATATCACTAAAACATCAATTTCGAGCTTTTACTCTCTCTTTTCCATGTGCGTTTTATGGCATTTGTAACCAATCAATGACTTTTATATTTTTAAATAGCGAGTCAAACCCCTTTGTATGAAATAACTTGAAGATTGAATACAAAGAATTTAAAGCAACGAAGGATTTTTGCTGTAGGTTTTCCGAAGGTGTAACAAGTTTTTGTAAGAATATTAAAAAACGATGAAGAAGAGATGAACGAAAAAGATTTTGGGGTAATTGAAATTAACCATATTCTCCTTGCCACAGTCCCAAATTCCAAAAAAAAATACAAAAGGTAGTTGCTCCAAGGTTACTTTACCTTCATTTTTATTTGCAGCGAGGTGAGACATCTTTCAAATGAAAGAGTAATAAGGGGTGGTTTGAAAGCATCCTGTGGATTGTAATAAAGTGATAGAGAGAAGATCGTAAAAGAAAAGTATAAGAAGATAGAAAGAAGCCTGAAGGAAGCACAACCCTATTAATAGATATAATGAATGATGAACCATGATGTCTAGCAACTGCTAAAGAACGATGGAAAAGGAATTTGCGAAAGATAAATACCGCAAAGAAAGAAATTTGGAAATCATAACTTTGTTCCAGACTCAACAAACGATTTTCGCAAATGTCCTAACCGCCACATCACAAGGGACATTGAAGGGCGGCTCCAATTTGGGCTTATAGCTGACCCCATTTTAGAACCAAAAACTAGAAATGGACAATGAAATTTTACAAATTTTCAACCCAATTTTTACCCAAATAATAAGCAAACTGCACTTTTGCGATCTCTAAAACGTCGTTTTTCGGAAGCGTTTTTTCTGTGTTCCATTTCTTTGTAATTGCCTTTTTTCAAACGCTATGTTTATGACATTTTTTTTGACTCACGTCCTACAATTATTTTTCGAAATGACTTTCAAAATTGAACTTTCCTAGATGCAAACATTTGATTTTTGAATTTTGACCCCAGAATCCCAGTAATGGTAGAATTCAAACCCTACTTATTTTGGGTCTTGAAAATGGAAAAATTGCGATAAATTTTCATTTTCTGATATTGCGATTAGGAATAAATTTTTCAGGGATTATGTAGTCGAAGTGAGATTACTACAATTTTTATCTAAATAATTTTTTTTGTATATGCAGTAGTTTGGATTTGTCTTTGGAAACAAATTTTAACAAAAAAACTTGGAAATTTATTTAAAAAAAATTTGAGTATATCCCAAAAAATTTCTATTTAAAAAAGATGTACCTCGCCTAAACTATATACTCCTTAAAATTTGACTGTAATCGGATAAGTAAAAAAAATTATATTAGTCGATTGAGTGATGCAAAAAAAAAAGAACAAAAAATAAACTTCACAAAAACAACTACTTTTTTATTTCGCCTTTTCGACGAATTTAACAAGTAGAAAATTTCACTTGCAAGTCCTACTATTATTTGCTTAATCTTTCCACTCCTCTCTCTCTCTCTGCTCCTCTCTCTCTCTCTATTATATATATATATATATAATAAATATATATATATATTATATATATATATATAGTATATATATATATATATATATATATATATATATATATATATATATATATATATATATAATATATAATATATATATAATATAAATTATATATATATAAATGTATATTCCTCTATTTCAGCTTAATAAATTTTCAAATTCTGTTTTAATATTCTTCATTTCTAATTTATTCCACTTATGTAACTTTTTAATGGATTGAGAAATAATTATCTAATCGCGATGTTCTTAACAACTTTTGTTTTAAATTATGGATAATCTCTTATATTTATTATTTAATATTTTTATTCATTTGACCAATTTTCGCAAAAAAAAAATAAGAGAATTTTATCGTAACATTATTAAAATTTGTAAAAGATCGATCGTTTCTATAATGTTAACTCGTGCTAAGCACGAGCAGCACGAGTATAGGAGTCGCCTCTAATATAAATATATATAATATATATATTAATTATATTATTATATATATTAATATATATTTTATATATATATAATATAATATATATATATATATATATATATATGTAGTAAAGTATATATATATCTATATATATATATATATAATAATATATATATACTATAATATATATTATATTATATATATAATATATATATATACTATATATAATATATATATGTATATATATATATATATAATATAAATATAATAATATATATATATATATATTATATATATATATATATTATAATATATATATATATATAATATATATATATAATATATATACATATATATAATATATATATATATATATATATATATATATATATATATCTTTTATTTTTTTTTACTATATATATATATATATGTATAAATATATATTATATATATATATGTGGCGGAGAGGAAGTACGCTGGGATCAACAAGTGTACCCGACGGTGAGGTACCTCTCTCCGCTCTTTCTTGTAGATAAGTTCGAAGAATTTTAAGATTACGAATGTCGATTTATAGATGATTACGTCAATGTTAGGTTTGTGATGTTCAAAGATAGTGGTTTGAATGTCTAGTCAGCACAGCAACCACCTGACACCATCCGGGGTAATACGGAGCAGATTAGATTTTCTCCGTAACGGAGGAAGTTAGTCTTCAGGACTCCGTCGGCCTGCTGACTTGAATGACTTTCGAGGAGGATTGTGAACTTTGATATAAAATGTTGATACAATCTAAGATTTTTACCTAAAGGAAGATGTAGAATTATTTAGCTCGTTTCCCGGAGCTTTCTCGAAGATTAACCCGATAGAGGTCTCGAAGATTAACCCGATAGAGGTCTCGAAGATTAAGAGTAACAATACCAAAAAACATCAATATGAAGGATAGTGACACTCCATAAAAAAGTTTTATCTTTACTAAAATCGCTCAGAATATATGGTGGGAGGTCTGACAAAAGTTAATGTTTACCACAGTCCTACCCCAACAATATATAAATAAAAGATTATGATTAAATAGAATTAGTTAATACACCTTGGAGGGCAAGTTAAAGGTTCCAAGGTGTAAAATATGTACACGAGCACAGACAGCTCTAGGATCAGAATCGAGAGTGGAAACCGAACGCTTCCAAATATTGCTCATGCATAAAAATCAAGGGAATCAGAAATCCAGACTCAACAATTGTGAATAAATGATGACTTAACTGAATTGACTGGGGAATGGTTCCAAGTGGTGAGTATGATTCAGGAGAATACAACTATGCTGAAGTACTATTAAAGAGGAAGGAATCACGCCAAATCCCAACGTTAGAATTGGCAGGGAGAGGGATCCAGATGAACCACAACTCCGAAACAACTCCAAGAAGAAAGATTCAGGATGAATTCCAACTTTAAAATAGCACCGAGAAAAGATTCACTAAGGAATCCCACTCAAGATTATCAGCACAAAAAGAAAAGAAGGAATCCCAAGATTGGAATGTTAATACCAAATAGAATATCAATCCACAATTAGAACGTCTTGAAGGATTCAGGATGAATCCCAAGATTTGAACCCTGTCAAATATAAACAATTATTGGTATTTATACCATAATTTATATTTGCATATTTGACAGTTAAAAGAAGTCACATATATCTATTCTACTAAGAAACATACCCTGATATATCCAAGAGGGGTTTTTCTTAAATGGGGAATAATGATGTCAACGGCCTTCCAGCAAGCAACAAGATAGTAAACTGTAATAAGAGTCAAGTTTACTATCTGTACATTACTACAAATCTTACAGTTATTAATTAATAAAATCAAATAAATTTGCAGCACTGACCTCTGAGACAACTAGAAAGGCTTATCAACTTCTTCTGTGTATAAATATTCAGCACAATTATATTTTTACTATCATCTGTGCTCCTGGTGCTATGTTTATCATTAAGTTTATATTATATCATTCATACATATAATCATAACAAGATGTACTAAAAAGAAGAAAAACTGGTATAATATCTATAAATGTTATAAGGGTTTTCAATAATTGAAGACATATAATAAATAACACCACGTATCACAGCCTGGATTAGAAATGGTAAACAATTCCAGACTGTATTATAAAAAACATTTCCGAGAATAAACAACACCAGAATAAGATAGCGAATTGCCAATTGACACCATGGATGCATGATCAATATCTCCCTTATATCCTCCCCCACTAAATCTAAACCCCCACCTCAATTTTCCACGTCGTTCGAAGAAAGACGGGAGTGAAGAGGCAAAGAGCATAGAAAACAGCGCGCAGGGAAGGATACTCAGGACTCTCTACTAAGCTATGAATATTTACAAGATATATTTTTTTCCAAGTTTATATACAATTTTAATGTTAATTTTTAGATAAATTTTCACATTTATTCTTTAGGGATTCTAAGAATAAACGGTTCTAACAACGAAGAAAATCAAGTTAAAGGGTTCCTTGTTGATATAATCCAACAACCAAGAAGAATCAAGTAAAAGGTTTCCTGGTTGATATGATAGATATGAGGGGTGACAATAGGTACTTCCCCTTAACAATGCTGTTATAACAAGCATCGATTATGTCGGCCTCTCTGACGGTATTATTATCTGTCCATTAGGATTTTCTTCTATAAGAGATCTTGATTTTTACCAATTCAACTGTAGATGGACAGTTTCCTCATCCATTCGTCAGATAACACAGGATCTTCTATAACGTGTTTGGCCTACTGGTGTCCCAATCCTGATTAATGTGTTCTTGGTTGGTTAGACACATACATATCTTGCCCAAAGGGACTGTAGAAGTAACTTGGGATTGGGCATTCACCTTTCTGCAGACCAAGTCATTTTTTTCAAAGATCGATGTTATAATTGATGAAACATATTGTCTATCAGAAGATCTCTCGGCCATTAACAATGGCATGATGAATACTAATCGTCTGTTCCTGATACTCTGGGATACCGACAGAGATGTTTCTCGATGTCTTGTACTATGTAGAGTCAATCCTGAAAAACATCAAAATATCCGGCAGTTATTGAGTCATGGAAGGATTTCCAATTATAAAAAAAAACATGAGCATATTACCTAGTCTAAGATTATTAATTTTTATTACATAATAACTGTCTGGAAGCGAAAAAATGACGTAGAGTAAACTAAGTCATTTTCACCTTCACTATTTCTCAACTGCACTCATTGATCTGGGAAATCAGCAGTACAAATTAATTATTGAGAAACTGACGAGTTATATATAAAAAAAAACAAATTTAATTATATAAAATTTAAAATTTGTATCTTTAAAATAAAGGTATACCATCAGAAAATAGTTGCTTGGAAAGTTCATGGTTGTTCATCGAAAACACACCACCTCAATAATAATGAAACATTTTTTTCATTATTATATTTTATATTTCGAAAATAGAAACAATCTAGGAAGTCTTTTTCCTGATTCTTTCTATTTTCTTGTTATACTTATGAAATCACCCAGTTGGCCCATTTAATTTGAAGAGAGAGAGTCTTACTCATCCAAGTTATAGATTGATCAGAGAACATCGGATTATCTCCTTCAGGAACCGGGCAAATCTGTAAAATAGTTTTAATTTCCTCCGCCACAACTGTCATGACATGACAGGCTCGTTGGAACCGAGGAACTGGTATATATATATATGTACAATAGGTACATATATATATACAGCTCAATATATATATATATATATATATATATATATATATATATATATATATATATATATATATATATATATATATGTATTTGTTATATATATTTTTTTTTATATCTATATATATATATATATATATATATTTACATATATTCATTTCTTTTTTTAGGCGGTTTTCGATGACTCTATACATAATAATTATATGCATTTGTTTTGATAAATATATACTAGACAGTATATATTTATACATTATGCGTATTTAACCATTGGTTAAATAACGTGAGGAATTCTATTACACAAGACTTTTTTGATTTTTTAGTTTATAGTTTTAATTTTTAGTCTGCAAGCATACAAGAAGAATCCAGACACACAAAGATCAATTTTACAAGAATCAGGTACACCAGGAGGGTTTTTTCGTCACCTTAGTTAAAGTGTTTGACGATCAGGCACACTAGAAAGCATACATTCAAAACAGCTTCGATAGATGAAGATGTTATAGAACAATAGTTCAGAAGGAAGTTTACTTAAGAGATTAAGAAAGATAGGAATAAGATTTTTTTTCAAGTGACTTATCAGAACTATGTACTGATAAGTTTGATTGGCCAAGTAATTTAAATTTACGTTCCAGTCAGTAAGGGAACGATAGAAGTTTCATTTTCTAAACAGATGAAGCAAAGCCAACTTTTATTCTCCAGGCTTATTTACTTCGTATCAGGACACAAGTGTGTCATTTTATAACCCCGAGACAAGGTTATAAAAGACTGGTCCTTCTTCTATGACGTACATACTCCACTGGAGTCGACATAACATTGGGGAAATCTGGAACTGATCCTCTACTCCTAGTGCGAGGAAGATCATCCAATTGCATTTCCTCCAAGATTTCCTCATCAATGTGGACCAAAGTCAAATTACTATTATCCAAATGGACGTTGGTGGGATCACCAAACACCTCTCCCACTATTTGAAAAGGTGGAATTCTAGTTTCCGAGACAGGTGAAGAAACCATTTCAGCCGACGGGGATATATTGAAAGAATTACTATTTGGCGGGCTGAAACCATAAAATTCAGTCCTTTGAGAACTGGAAGAACTATCTGAGTCAAAAATGTTTAACCAATCGTCCGGCAAATCACCCACAACAACTCTCTCCGACAGATCCATAAGATCCTCAGAAGAGACTGAGGGAGAATAGTTAGGTCTTTCCATAAAAAAGGACGGTGGATCCGTTAGACTCAACCCAGATGCTTCCAGATTAGGACTTTCCAACTGTGATGCTTGGGAAACTATAAGGTGTTCATTATCATTAGTTACCCTTGCAGGAGAAAGGACAGAGGGGTATTTAAATCTAATAGGGTATTCATGTGAATACATATCATGATAATCTAAAACAGGGGTAAGTATTTCAGCATGGTTGACCCCCAGGGTACTACCATGATTCATAGGAGAACTAGTAGGGATATTTATTAAATCTATCTCGGATAAACTAGAATCGGAATCCGTCTCAGGTAGACTAGAATGGTTAGAATTTGACTCGTCCGAAGAATGGATAGGTGAAATGGGAATTACGAGAGGAGGGAGCAAAAATTTAACCGCTTTGTGACCGGGCATTCGTAAGACTTCGGAAGATAACTGAGGAATAAACTCCTCCATACTCATATTGAGGTTTTCTCCCGGATCCCAAGCAGTGGGCTCTATTACAGGAGTTAAATCTGGCAATTGAATATACTCACTTACAGAGATAGGATTAAAAGTTAAGAATCCCTCAAAATCAGCTTCCTCCTCCAGGGAATCATCGCTATTAGTGAACAATAAGGTATCAGCGATGGACTCTGACTCATAAGAATTAGCTGAATCAGTCTCAGACTCAAGATCGTTGGATTCAGGAGAATTTTCATCCTCCCCATCCAACAAACTTTCCTCGTCCGAGAAAAATGCATCACTAATTTCCTTATTTCTAGTCAGGTATTTTCGTAAATACCCAGGAATCTCAATCCATTCTCTTAAGTGGGAGAAATGGACTTTTTGAGTTCTACTGGGAGGATTAGTATTTCTCTGTATGACATATGACACCCTATTCGGGTTCACATCAACAACAGTAAATGGCCCTTCCCACCTATTATGAAATTTAAGAGCAGTACTTGGCCCAGTTCGTATTACTTTACGAGCTACTTTTTGACCAACCTTGAAAGGTTTAAAATTGACACTGCCCTCTTTCCAATATTGGGGAAAAGTGTGCACTGGAGCATGAGCTTTTTGTAGTAAATAATCAGAAGGTGACATGTCCAATGCACTATGATAAGTATTATTATAAATTAAAATAGAGGAAGACAATTCTTCATCCCAAGTAGCGGGTTGCTCCAGAACTAAACATTTCAGTAGTTGAATTAAACTTCGATTAAATCGCTCGGAGACACCGTTACTCGAGGGATGAAGTGGAGATATTCTCACATGTTTAATGTTGTGTTTTTGTAACACCTGTTGGAATATCTGGGAAGTAAATTCAGTTCCATTATCGGTTAATATACGATTTGGAACTTTAGGAAGGAAAGGGAGAACTTGGTGCTCCAGTTTCCCAGATACGGTCAAGCTGGACTTGTCGGCGATGGGAACTACAGACACCCATTTAGAATAATGATCAATAAATATCATGCAGTATTTATTTCCTTTAAAAGTTTTTGGGAATTGAATCAAATCCATGGCACATAAATCGAAAGGATAGTTGGCCAAGATTTTCAACATGGGTGGAGTTACATTGGAAGAAAAGTTTTTCTGCATCTGGCAAACAGGGCAGCACCGCACTACATCGGAAATTACCTGATTGACCCTAGGATGCCAGAAATGCTTGTATACCAACTGAAGCAGCTTGTTCCGACCTATATGGGCACAGGATACATGGAGTCCCAGAACTATGTGCATTAGTAGGTCCAAAGAAATTGCATATAACAGATTCCCGGACGTAGTTCTGTAATACAAGATGTCATTTTCCAAAACCATTTGTTTAGAATGACTTTTGTAGGGTTTAGGAACTTGTTGCCAATTTATATTGTTATCATTTTTCTTAAATCCCTTCAATAAATATCGAAGAGTACGATCATTATTTTGATCGTAGATAACATCAGTATCATTAATATTAGTATTGACTACCGACACGTTTTTCACCTGTATAGTAGAGGACTTTAAATTGGACTGGGTACAAGTTGATATGCCATCGGCCACCACAGTCAATTTTTTTCCTTGCAGATGAATCAGTTGTTTTCGGGACATATCAGGTAATAAGTGATTATCCCTAAGAGCACAAGTACCAAGTATCAATGGGTTATCCACCATGTATTCCTGGGGGACTATAAAGAAGGCTGAAGGATGAGTTTCAAAACCCATATTAAACCTCAGGATTAGGTTTACATAATGAACAATAGGAATCCTTTCTTTATTTCCAAAACCACTGATGGCCCTTACTCCTATGTCTTCGGAAGCCAAAAGCTCTTTTGAGTTCCCTAGGAAAGGAACAATCTCGGAGCTTATCAAGTTTACTCCAGCCCCACTATCTACAAGGCAATCATAAATGGGAGCATCCTGATCATCCAATTTGACACAGACGATCAAAGGTTCTATATCGGCCTGGCACAAGTTAATAGCAACGACCATGTCTTCACTAGCATAGGAATAAGGTTTATGTGAGAATTTACTCACTGGAGGTATCCCATAAAAGTTAATAGGAGGATCATCCAGTTTCTTTACAGAGTCATTTTCCAAGTCCTTTTCCACAGATTGACTCATCTCTGTGGGGACTAGTCGTTTAACTGATTGGCGGGGCGAGCTTCAGCAAACCCCCCTTTGCAACGACCTTCATAGTGAGACACGTTACAGGTTTCACACGGGTCCAGAAATAGGCGTTGGGGAAGCGGCTTCTCAGTTGGTTTAGCCGAATTTTTCTGGGCTTCAGGGGAATATGATCGCGAATATACTTTCTTTACCGCACCTTGAAGGTATTCTCTAGGAGGAGTTCGTTCGGGATCACTTGATCGTGGAGGGGTGCGTTGAGAGCACCTCATTCCCGCGTGGGGACCTCTACAAAAGGGACATACCACTTTCCGGGTATTTACGGGAGATGATGGAGGAGAGTTCCTAGCTCGGCATTCGGTATTTGAATGGCCGGTTTTCTTGCAGTAGCTACAGACTCCCAAGTACTTATAGCATTCCTGCATTTCGTGTCCTCGCTTCTCACAGTAGTCACACAAGATATTCATCCGATCTCCCGATCCTGAACGACCCTTTCGATTTGCATTACGATTATTCTGAGTTCTGGAACGGTCATTACTTGGTGGTGAATTTCGAACAGTGTTGTAGACAATACGACTGCTATTATTTCTTTCCGGAGGACTACGTTGGCCAAGATTAGAAGAGCGATGTTTAAGGTTAATTGAAGACTTAGGTTTACGCTGTTCAACCTTCTTACGCAACACATCAGTCCATCCAGGGAGTGCAGCATTGATCTGAATTACTGACTCAACAGATTCGTTTAAGTCCACCTCCTGGTCAGTTCGGGAATAAGTTGATGGGCCGACCTCAAGTGGATTTGTTTGGGACATTGAATTTGGGAAAGCAGTGTTATTGCTGTCTAAAGAGTCCGCAAAATTCACTATATTTTCCCATGGAGCTCTACTATAACCGTCCAGCTCCATCATTTTGATATACTGACTGACGAATATCTCAACATAAGGAGGCAAACTACATAGAAAAGCTATTCTAAGTGAATCATGATCTCTCATATCATAACCCGGATATGCTTGACTAGCTAGGCGCTCTAACCGAAGGGCGAACATTTTGATGCTCTCGTTAGGGTATCGGTGAGCGGCATGATACTTCTGTATTCTGTATTCTTTTTTCTTTCGTTCCTCATCACGATACCAACACACAAGATTATCCCGTACAGAGAAGTATTCACGGTTGTCTTTGATGATCTCTCGGTATATGTTCAAGAATTTGCCTTCTAGCTGTCGGCCAAGCAGTCGTAACCATTGGTGATGGGCATTAGGGTAGTTTAAGCTACAATAAGCCTCAAAATCAGCCAGGTAGACTAAGAGATCTTGTTCCGATTCGTATTTAAACTTTCCAGGATCCACAACCTTAAGCTTCTGAGAGTTCTTGAGTAACTGAGTCAGAAGCACAATGGCTTCCTCCAGCATGTCAAGTCTCTTTTTCATGTGTGGTCCTGAATACATTGAAGGTTCATCATCGTCAGGAATACGACGCATAGGCAGTCGTTGGGAATATCCTTGTGGATTACAACCAGAATGCGACTGAGAATCAGTCGAAAACATCTGGTGCTCCGGATATTGATTCAAGGGAATTTGTTCTCGTTGAGGCTGTAGTAATTTATTATACTTTCCAGAAAAGTCAGCCTCTCCTCTATGGATAGGGGATAGAGAATCTCTATTGTCTCTGCCCATATCGGGAGTTCTAAAGAGAGACTTAGGTTGGGTGAAGTAATTTACTGGGGGTAATAATCATGACGGAAGATTGGGAATTAGAAGAATTTGAGGCTTTAGGAGAAATTATGAGTAGGCCATAAGATTCAGGATTAGGAATACAGATTCTGATAGAAGACGATAGGATTAGGAATTAAGATTATGGATTATTGGTTAGGATAAATGAAAATTGTTTCTAAGAATTTCTACATAACTGGGTGGATTATGTAGAAAAGGTATTGATCGTGGTTGAGATTGGGAAACTAAGGAAGGTTTATACTCACGATCATAGAAAGAAGTGGTATTTTTAGGCATATGCACATAATGGGAATCGAATTTAGGTGGAATACCTTGACCTTGATCATGGAACGTTCTGTGTTCAACCTTACCGACTGTATCGCTTACTTGATCCAATTGCCTTTCACTTAATACCTGTTTATGGAGTTTCGTTAATAAAGTACTCATCTCAGGCTCAGTGAAAGGTTTGTCAGAGTTAGGAGCTAAAGATAAGTCAGAGGGTATGTCAGAGTTGACAACTTCTACCCTGTCTTTATTTTCCACATTCATTCCTACATTCATTCCTACATTATTTTTATTACGATCATCACGGAGACGTTGTTCTACACGTGGATCTAATGCGACAGCTGCAAGAGAGGGATCAAAGTCCACAGCTTCTTGGCTATCAGCATTTATGCTTGTATCCAAGTCTTTTGGTTGAGGTTTTTCTGACATTTTCTTTTGTAAGTTTGCCAAAGAAAGAATTTCAAAGTTGGGAGGGTATCTAACTAAGCTCTCGATCTGTCGCAATATAAGTACAAAAGAAGAAGATTTCTTTGAAAAGAACTGAAGAGAATCGATGATTTTTCAAAAAATAAATATGACGATGTGAGCGAGAGTCACAATCCTAGTGCACGCAAGCGCAGGAACTCAAACAGAGTCCCTGTTCGGGCGCCACTTAATTTATTTATGTGGCGGAGAGGAAGTACGCTGGGATCAACAAGTGTACCCGACGGTGAGGTACCTCTCTCCGCTCTTTCTAGGAGATATGAAGTTCGAAGAATTTTTGATTTCGGAAGTCAAAGTATAGGAGATTACGTCAATGTTAGGTTTGTGATGTTCAAAGATAGTGGTTTGAAGGTCTAGTCAGCACAGCAACCACCTGACACCATCCGGGGTAATACGGAGCAGATTAGATTTTCTTACACCGTAACGGAGGAAGTTAGTCTTCAGGACTCCGTCGGCCTGCTGACTTGAATGACTTTCGAGGAGGATTGTGAACTTTGATATAAAATGTTGATACAATCTAAGATTTTTACCTAAAGGAAGATGTAGAATTATTTAGCTCGTTTCCCGGAGCTTTCTCGAAGATTAACCCGATAGAGGTCTCGAAGATTAACCCGATAGAGGTCTCGAAGATTAAGAGTAACAATACCAAAAAACATCAATATGAAGGATAGTGACACTCCATAAAAAAGTGTTATCTTTACTAAAATCGCTCAGAATATATGGTGGGAGGTCTGACAAAAGTTAATGTTTACCACAGTCCTACCCCAACAATATATAAATAAAAGATTATGATTAAATAGAATTAGTTAATACACCTTGGAGAGCAAGTTAAAGGTTCCAATGTGTAAAATATGTACACGAGCACAGACAGCTCTAGGATCAGAATCGAGAGTGGAAACCGAACGCTTCCAAATATTGCTCATGCATAAAATTAAGGGAATAAGAAATCCAGACTCAACAATTGTGAATAAATGATGACTTAACTGAATTGACTGGGGGAATGGTTCCAAGTGGTGAGTATGATTCAGGAGAATACAACTATGCTGAAGTACTATTAAAGAGGAAGGAATCAGGCCAAATCCCAACGTTAGAATTGGCAGGGAGAGGGATCCAGATGAACCACAACTCCGAAACAACTCCAAGAAGAAAGATTCAGGATGAATTCCAACTTTAAAATAGCACCGAGAAAAGATTCACTAAGGAATCCCACTCAAGATTATCAGCCAAAAAGAAAAGAAGGAATCCCAAGATTAGAATGTTGAAGGATTCAGGATGAATCCCAATATCAGAAAATCCCAAAATCGGAACAGCCCACAATTAGAAACTTGAAGGATTCAGGATGAATCCCTGTATTAGAACCCTGTCAAATATAAACAATGATTGGTATTTGGACCATAATTTATATTTACATATTTGACAGTTAAATGAAGTCACATATATCCATACTATTAAGAAACATACCCTGATATATCCAAGAGGGGTTTCTTAAATGGAGATTAATGATGTCAACGGCCTTCCAGCAAGCAACAAGATAGTAAACTGTAATAAGAGTTAAGTTTACTATCTGTACATTACTACAAATCTTACAGTTATTAATTAATAAAATCAAATAAATTTGTAGCACTGACCTCTGAGACAGCTAGAAAGGCTTATCACTTCTTGTGTATATCAAGGTTTAGCACAATTATATCTTTACTATCATCTGTGCTCCTGGTGCTATGTTTATCATTAAGTTTATATTATATTATACATAAAATCATAACAAGATGAACTAGAAAGGAGAAAAACTGGTATAGAATCTATAAATATTATAAGGGTTTTCAATAATTGAATTGATAAGATGAATAAGATTGTATTACCACAGGCTGGATCAAAAATGGTTACAAAATTCCAGACTGTATTATAAAAAACATTTCCAAGAATAAACAACACCAGAATAAGATAGCGAATTGCCAATTGACATCATGGATGCATGATCAATATCTCCCTTATATATATATATATATATATATATATATATATATATATATATATATATATATATATTATATATATATATATATATATATATATAATATATATAGTTATATATATATATATATATATAATTAATATATAATATAGTAACTATATTATATACTTAATGCCATTTCCTTAAGGTATGTATGAACATTCCAGTGCCTAATGGTTCCGCCTTTCTGTTATGCGTTCATATCCACACTCATCCTCCAGACAACATATCATATACACATACTTATATCCCACCCCTCTTCTAGACACATCTTGCAGACATCCCTATCCCTTATATCAATACGTGTAGGGAGAAAAAATTGGCCACATCGTATGTCTGCGTGTCGTAGTAGAGGGCGACTAAGGGACGGTGGTGGTTAGGTTGGGTGCCTACTACCACTTATCTTTGCCAGGAATGCTAATGCAATGCTCGGAGAAGGTCAGATCGCAGTAAGTGCCCTTCTATCCTTCGGCGAAAATGTAGAATCGTATCTGTATATGGAATGTCAGAGGAATAATGTTGAGGAGAAGAACGGAGAGAGGGTGATGGATGTATTTAGAAAGGGCAAATTTGATTTGCTCGCTGTGACTGAGACAAAGATGAAAGGAAACGGGAAAATGAGTGGTTTGGTGGTGAAATGTGTTTGTGTTGCTGTGGAAAGGAATGAGAGGGGGATAGAAGGATTTGCAATTCTGATGAATGAGTTGTGGTAGAGAGCTATGGTAGATTTTGTTGTGTGTAAGTTCTAGAAGTCTAAAGGTTAAATTTAAGTTTGAAAAGGTCAAAATTTAGTGTGGTTGCGACATATGATGCATCTGAGGGTAATGTTGAAGAGAGTGCGATTTTCTGGATAATCTGAATGATGTTTGGATGGGGGATAGGAGATTCAGTTCATTTCCACATATCTGCCTATTCATAGGTTTTTTTTTTACAGTTTCACCCCTACTCATGGGCGGCTCTAATTCATAGGAGGGTGTAGTCCTTCTCGAAAGTTCACCTCTAGCGAAATTACGCATATGAGCTACAGACGCAGGCTTTTAAAGTGAGGGAGGATTAAATTCAGTAGAAAATACAGAAGATGGAGAAAAGAATTCCACAAAACAGAGGTGGTGCGAAGAAGGAAGCCCCACCAGCCAAACTAGCCTGTAGTTACAATGTCACATAATACTCGTCGCGCAGATACAGCACTACTTGTGCTACGAAGGCAGTCGTAAAGTGGTTGGTACGCGAGTGATAAGTTCCCTTGAGCACTTGCCGCTGCGGTACCTATAGGATAGAGATAAAGCACCAACATCGCCTCGCAAAGATAGAGGGTCAAGTGAACTGGAAAGTACAGAACAGTTTATAAGCCTTTTTGCCGTTGACTCGACTGTCCAAAAGCCGGGTGAAACCAGACCCCCCTCCCCGATTTGAACGCAGTACCCATACACGGGCGGATGAGACCTTTGTATAGCGGAGCAACTGAGAAAAGGAGGAAAGTCTCACAGTCTAAGAACTTCCAGTTCTTTGAGGCCGCCCTAGCAATCGTTGTGATGTGAGGTTTCCAAGACATTTTTTTGTTCATGTTAAGGCCAAGGATGTTTATATTGTCAACAGGAGAGACGACAGAACCGTCGAAAGAGACAGGAAAGTTAGAAGGTATTTTGGAGACAGGAAGATTGTAAACAGTTGGGTTTTAAAAGATTCAATTTCACAAAGTTTATTTGCTATCCATCAGAGCGAGAATAAAATCGGAAAAGATTAAGACGAGAGGCAATTCCAGAAGTAAAAGTGGAAGTAGAATTGATATGAGTTAAAGAATGAAGGGTCGAGTCATCGGAATACGAGTGGATAGAGTTAGAGGTGCAGGTGAGAAGATCATTAATGAAAAGTAGGAGATAAGACAGAACCCTGAGGAACACCACTATTGACAGAAAAGAAGAAGAAGTCGCCCCATCAACAACAGCCGATATTGAGCGATTTGGAAAGGAAAGCTAGACAAGAGTAAGCAAAAAGAAGGAGAAAACCCAAAGGAGAGAGCTTGGAGAGCAGTGACGCGTGCTCATACTCGGTCAAATGCTTTGGATAGTGTCCAAGCACCAGCACCCAAGTCCTCCCCGTAAGTTCATAAGAAGCGAAAAAATCATAAATCGGTTTAGATAGGAGTATATCAGCCAGTAGACTTCGTGCAACGAGAGCCGTACTGGCGATCGGAGTGAGTTTCCAGTGCTCTAAGAAGTGAAGTTGAGAAGGGTTTCAAGATCTTAGCTAGAATACAAGTGAGAGCTAAAGGGCGATAGTTAATCAGAGCGGCTTCCTTCTTTTCGGAATAGGTTGGACATGTGAGAGCTTCAAACACTGAGGAGCGGAGAAGTGCTAGTATTGAGACATAGAGAGTATAGTTGAGCGAGGGGCCGAAGAGATTTAGCCTTTTCAGTTGGAGAAATTAAGCAACCACAATGATAGATTCGAATAGAGGAGGAAGGCAGGAATTTACAGAATTGCTAGAAAGATGAAAGATTTGTCAGTAGGAGAACCAAGGAGGTTAGCGCACTTTCCTTTGATGGAAAGCCAGCTTTGCTCGTCGAAAGTGTCCTCACACGATTTCTAGCTGAATAAATTAGCGGTGATAGGAGAGAAAAATTTTTCACACCCGATAGGCACTCATATTAGGATGAATGGCAGAGTATAATCAACGATCGCGATTTGGTACTTTATGGATGAAAATTCAGATTTAAGTTTTAGAAGGAATGAATGAGGAAAGAAAAATTTAGGCTGAAGAAGGAATGAACCTGCTCATCCATCAACGATTACAGTCCTCCTTATCTTTTAAATCTTATACATCATCATATTCCTTATTGAGGTAGCATTTGCTATCATCTGCAAACTTGGAAAGCTTACATTTAAGTCCCTGGTCTAACTATTTTAACATGTATGAAGGAACAGCCACTTGCGCTAAGAAATCTCTTGCTGATCTTATTGAAATGTTAGCCTCATTTTACATTAATAAATGAACATGGTACTTATTGCTTTGTTCAATCAATTTGATTTTTTTTAACTATTATTATTATTATTATTATTATTATTATTATTATTATTATTAATTATTATTATTATTATTTTGTTATTGTTATTGTTATCAATTGTTATTGTTATTGGTTATTGTTATTGTTATTGGTTATTGTTATTATTATTATTATTTATTATTATTAATTATTATATTATTATATTATTATTATTATTATTATTGAGACTTAAGGAATCAAAAATTTTGATCGTTAAAATAATTTCGGGAGGTTGAACACCCTTCACCCTCTCTGTCTACAGCCTTTTATATTATATATATATATTAAAATATAATATTATATATATATTAATATATATATATTCATATATATATAATAATATATATTAATATATATATATATATATATATATATATATAATATATAGAGAGAGAGAGAAAGAGAAGAGAGAGAGAGAGGAGAGAGAGAGAGATTTTAAAGTTTTTTTTCAATTAATCGTCATCGTCATCGGTAAAATTTGCTCTATCGTTCATCAGTCAATCGGCAAAAATTTCACTAAATCGTCCGCATCACTAATATAATATATATAACATATATATAGTATATAAATATATATATATATAATATAATATATATATATATAATATAATATAATAATAATATATAATATATATATATATATAATATATATTCTGTCTTCATCTTTCCTCTTCTTCCCAAGACTGAGAGTAAGGTGCGTGAAAAGCATCCGAAAAGAAAAGGCAGTAGAAGAACATGACAAAAGTCGAAAAGAAAGCCCAGCCTAACCGCCCCCTCTGTACCATTAATTAGAAGAACTCGCGCAGTCAGAAATCCACCCTACTGAGCTTCACGGGACCGCGACGGATCCTCACTATGGTAAAATCGTCAAGTGTAGGGTTCATCCTCTGGTGGCCACAACCATACCCTTTCACAAACCCAGCCATTCTCTCTCCTCATTGCACCTTATTCTCGCCCTCTTGCCCCCCCAAAAAAACTCGCATTCTCTCCTGCAGACATTTCTTTTCTGACTCAATCCACTTTCTTAGTCTCAGCCGGTCGGTTCGGCACACCTCACCACTATAAGCATCCCGCTTACCGCAACCGACTACATTCATCTTTCCAACATGACCAAACCATCTCAACATACTTTCATTTATCTCTGCGTTACCCCTTTCTTCACACACACAACTCTCTAATACGTTCATTCCTCATTTTATCAATTCTTCTCACACCTAGCACACCCCTAAGATTGTCCATCTGAACACATTGAACTTTAGATCTATACTTCTTAATCCAGACAATATGTCAGCTACTTATCAATAAACACCAGTACTACATACCTCATTGGCAAAGACCCTTAGCGCACCCAGACTTAGTCCTTTTACCTTCACCAACGATTTAAATTGCACCAGCCTCCTTCCTGCCATTCACAACTTTCCAAATACACTCTGCATCATCCGTTCCCCTTCTCATCCAACATATACCCTTAATATTTAAACTCGACACTGGTTCCAGCTGCTCACCATCTAACATAACTTCACACTGAGGACTGTCCTCACTCACAACCAAGCCTTACTCTTATCTACGTTTACTTTCAAACGCCTCCTTTTACACACCCTGCCAATCGCTCTCTACCAATCTCTGCACTCTCTTCAGATTCCCACAACAAGAACCAAAATCACCGCATATAATAGGTAGGGACCCTCCACTCATCTCCATTCTCCATCATTCTAAACACATTTCCTGCCACCCCCACTCTAGTAATTCTTTGATGACCCATCCATAATACAAACTGAATAAACAAGGAGACATAACACAAGACCCTGTCTCACTCCGCTATTAAAACTAAACCAATCACCTTTGACACCATTTATTTCTTACCACGCCTCACTATCTGCATACATACTTTTGAATTTCCCCTTCAGAAGCCTACCCACAAATCCATATATCAACTAACACCTGCCACCATAAAGCTCCCCTATTAACTCTATCATACGCTGCGTTGCAAATGCATAAAATCTAAATACAATTTATTCTTCTTCTCCCCCATTTTCTCAATCATTTGTTTCAATGTAAGATTTGATCCACACCTCCTCTACCACTTCTAAACGCCCCTTGTTCTTCACAATCAGTCCTCAGTCACTCGACGCACACTCTTTCGACCAAATACCAGCATATATCTTTTCTACAACACTCAGTAAACTAATTTCCCTATAATTTCTAGTGTTTCCCTATCTCCCTTACCCTTATATAAGGTACTATATAACTGCTCTCCTCCAATCCCTTGGAACTATATACCCTCCATAACGCTTTATTACACAACTTCAAATCCAATCATCACGATCTTCGCCTCACGCCCGATCCACTGTGCGAGCAAAGCAAGGCGACCATAGGCTTAAATGCTTCCTCACCTCTTCCATTACATCCTCCTTTCTAATAACCTCCATCCCCCCAAAATACCATCTTCTTGCACCATCAAACGCAACACACATTCACATCACCTCTCTTACTGCCAATCATTATGCAGATTCTCGAAGAGGTTCTTTCCCACACTCCCCTCACAATCCCTTTTCATCAGTTACAAAGCACCATCCCATATTCATATTCTAAAGCAGGTTTCCCTCTTCTCATTCTTATATCTTTCGCGCTTTCTTCAAGAAGAGCTTCCTATTCCCATTGTAAGTCCGCCATTCATTCCTTTTCCAAACCTGTTCATTTTACCTCTTCTTTTTTCTACGTATGCACCTTTTAGTTAGTCTTCTTTTTTCCTCCTTATATAATTCCAAACATCCTTTCTTTTGAAACTTCATCATTTGCTTTTAGTACATTCAAACCACGCTTCTTTTTTACTTTTAACGCTTGCATTACCCTCTTCATCCAACCCTACTGTTTAACATTCTACTTCCTCTTTAGCACATCCCATACTTCTTTTGCACGCTAACATATTACTTTCCTTCATTATGCTCCCAGATTTGTCAAGTTTCAACTTCTTCACTTTAACTGATTTACTTGCCAGCGCTCTTAAATACTTATCCTTATTACCTCGTTCACGTTAACTTCTCACTCTTAATTTACCCACTTCCTTCCTATCACCTTCCTCTCCATCCAAGCGCCCACTAACTTAATTTTACATAGAACAACATAGTGATCCGATAATCCCATTCCTAACCCCCTCGCTGATTTAACATCCAACACATCTTCAACATCTCCTTCTTCAGCAACACAAAAAATCAATCATATCTTTTCACTTCGATACCATCCCTACCCTACCCAACTCTAGTATACTTATGGATACTCTTGTGTTTAAATAGAAAGTATTACTTTACACACATACCTCTCTCCTCACAGAAATTCAATCACCTTTCACCATCTCTCATGTTTCTCCGACACCCCAAACCCACCCTTGTTATACCAATCTTTTTTTTGTTCACCTATCCACATTCCGACCCCAACAGCGATCAATCGAAGCTCCTCTCCACCCCAATCCAAATCATTAAAATTATTCCAAAAAATCATACTCTCTTCAACGTTTCCCTCAGATGGACCATACGTCACAACCACACATACCTTGACCTTTTTAAACTTAAATTTAAAAAACATTAGAATTCTAGGACTCACACAACACACAAAGTCTACCATTAGCTAATGTCCACAAGTCCATCATCAAAATTGCAACTGCTCTCTCCCCTCCTCATACCTTTCACACCAGCACACACACAATTTCACACCACACCACTCATGTTTCACCGTTTCCTTTCATCTTTGTTCAGTCACAGCGAGAAATCAAATTTGCCCTTTCTAATACATCCATCACCTCTCTCCTCTTCTCCTCAACATTTATTCTCTTGACATTCATGTACCCCATGACGATTCCCTACAATTTCGCCGAAATTAGAATGCGTTTACGGCGATCACGCCATCTCCGAGGTTTGCATCTGCATTCTAGCAAGAGATAAGGTGGTAGTGAGCAGGCCAACCCAAATACTATAATATAGTATATATAATATATATATATTTATATATGAATAAATATGATGTATAAATATATAATATATATATATATAACGCCTCGTGGCGCAGGAGGTTGAAGTCACCGCCTCTCATACGAGAGGACGCTGGTTCAATCCTCCGTAGCAGTTGGGTTTATCTACCTGGGGGCAAGAATTAAAACTTGACTGCGAACACGTTGGTGGCGCTGGTTTGGGATAGCCGGCCTTAAAGTTCGATTTCCTGTGGTCCCCCCGTGTTACCCCCTGCATAGGGGATAAAGCACGTTAAAAGGTAGTTTTTTTTATATATATATATATATATATAATATAATATTAAAAGATAAATGAGAAGGAAATAATATTATATATATTATATATATAGTATAATAATATACTAAAAATATTTTTATATATATATATATAATATATATATTATATATATTATATATATATATATATATATATATATATGATATCTAAATTTTTATATTTTTTAAAATATATTTATATGAAGAATATATGTTTCATTTCCTTCAATATATATTTCTTCCCGTGGCCCACTTAGTGGAGGCCACACCTCCTCCAGAAAGCCGGCCACTGTTCTTGGGCGAGTTCCACATGGTTGAGAAGAGAAGTTACAAGCGAGGTTACGGGATTGCGTCGAGGGCGGGGCCTCCAAAGGAAGTGTTCCAATTTGTGTCCTGGATAGTAACGACATCTAATGCGATGGGGATATAAGCATTTGTCAAGTTTTAATCTGAATTTATATTGCAAAAGATTTGGTGGTGACCTGATATGCTCCGGGCGAGGTTAATTTGGTCTCTTTGGGACAGTGATTCTTCTGTAGGGGAGATGTTTGGGAATGGGGTGTTTAGTAGATTGTTATTATTGGGGCGATTTTGTAGATATGTGTTAGTTAATTGTGTATGAATGTGAGAGAGCCAAGACCTGTTTGGGGGTGGGGGGGATGTTGTTGTAGATGTCATTAATAGAATTTTGCTGGTGAGGAGGGGGGGGGGATTTTTTAGTGCTGTGTCCGGGGGGTTGGAGCCCACGTATAATATCATAATATATTATAAATATTATATATATAATATATATATTTTATATATTATTATAAATCTATATATATATCTATATATATATTATATAATATATCTAATATGGCCCGATTTTAGGGATAAAAGTATCGGGATGCGGCAGAAAATTTCGGTATCCGGTATCGGCATTGAAAAAATTGAGTATCTTGTAATCAGTATCGTTGCAACACTATTCTGATATTTATAATTGTACTTTTTTTCAGTCCACTCATTCAATGATGTTAAACGAAGGAAAATATTCAGAAAGAGGAGAAGAAACTGTCTCAGAAGCAAATTCAATTTTGTATTTTTCATTCTAAGAATGAAGAGAGTTCAAATTCCTTTAATGACACAAAGGGAAAAGAAAGTTTATTTGTCTCGTTGCAGCTACAGTTCTTGCTGTAAATTAAATTAAATGATCATATGTTAAATCACCAGAGAACACTTAAATATTCAACGTGGTACGGAATGGTGAGGAGTAGAAATTATTTAAAATGTTCTGAGGTGGCATAAAAGTAATGCTAAAAGCCAAACTTGCAGAAACTACTTGATGCAATTGCTATTTCGATTTTTATCAAGTTTATATCTGGCTGAGTGTGGCTATGGATGTAATCAGAAAGGAACTTAAAAAAACACATGCTTATACATTTGAATATTAAATTATTTAGGTGTGCTGAGTGCGATACGAATGTAATCAAAAAAGTAACTAAAAAAGCAATATGCTTAGTAGACATTGGAATATACAAATTATTTAGATGTGGTGAGGTGCAATTATGATGTATATGAAAAGTGAATTAAAGTACATATGTTTCAC